>LTAE01000219.1:26356-62204 GCA_001647135.1 Pontederia paniculata | reverse complement strand
CGTCCCCGCCCGGCGCCGCTGGACCAGCGGTGGCACCCGGGCCGTCTCCGCCGGCGGACAGGGGTTCTTCAGGCTCTGACGGCGCCGGAGCTGCTGCAGCGACGTCGCTTCTGGTGCTTGCGTTCATGAGCCTTCTTCTTATTCCTTAGTTACTGTCATGTAAGGCAAGCATATGAATTATGGAAGAGGCTTATTATTATTACGTCATCCAATTTGCACTAAAAATAGCTTTAACTATGTAACTTTTTAATTTTTTAAATTTCCATTTATGTTTCTTCAAATATTAAAAAAATCAATTTATTTGACTCTCAATGAGCTTTTGATATATCTATCTTTATTATTAATTTATAGAAAAAACTAAAAGCGCGTAAAAAATATATTTTTTTATCATTTTCGTGTATTTGAAACTATATTTAATGGGTTTCTTATAACACTCATATGATCAGACATCTACAGGGGTGCTTTACCTCCATTAATCCCATATTTAATTATAAGAAGAGGTTATTGACCTAATACAAGATATCAATTTCTAATGCTTCTTACACTCTATAAATTATTTATTTAAAATGATCCTTTGAAATGAATATTTAGAAATAGCATTCTTTTTTTATGATTAATACTCATCGAAAAAAAAAGTAGCTTAAATTGCATTTAGGAAGGCATACAAGTAAAAACGTAAAAATAGAAAAAAAGAAACTACCCGATTCAAAAAAATTGATATTTTAAACCTCATGAATTAGATGGTCTTTATTTATAAAAAAATAATAAAATCATCCGATTAAATTGGGACTCCTATAAGAACACATTATTTTTTTAAAAAAAATTGTTATGTAACTCTTATTTTTTTAAATAATGTTAACATAAAATCAGGGTGAGTTTTTAAAAGAAATAAAACCATCTAGTTTAATTTTTTGTTATGTAACTTTCAGAATTGACTATTATTATTGATTTAAACTATTTAGTTGCATTACATGAAAGTTATATTTCAATAGTTTAATATAGTTAGATCGAGCATTACTACTTGTCTTATTTTTTTTTTCAGCGTTCTTGAATGAAAAATTAGCTAATATATTGAATTATGATGATACAAAAGTTGTAATTAGATCGAAAAGTTAAATTTCACAATTTTCTTGTAATTGTGATTTTTGAAATAGTTATCAATAGTTTTCATTTTTAAAATATTTAATATGATAAAGCTATTTATTTATTTTTAAATAATATTGTCTAAAAGTATTTCGATCCAAAAAATGCAATAGATCATTTTTTTCTATTTGAATAATTTAGAATATTTTTTATGTTTATAAAAAAAACACCTCTAAATTTATAGTCAATTATTTAAATGTCAATAAATCACGTGATTCCAACTACTTTAATCTCTAGCTTTTGGTGATCTTTCTGATATTTTATTTTTATTTCTAAATTAAAAATTTTCCCTTTCAAAATATTAAAAAAATGTAAATTTTAAATTTTTAGTATTAGAAAGTAAAATTTAGAAATTCCCTAATCATCCAATCGTATTTTTAAACTTTTGATGTATTTTAATAATTAATAATATTTCAAATAATTCAAAGTTATATGTTTGGATGAACTCGATAAATGCAAAATTTGGGAAAAGAAATTGAAGAATCAAGCAAATAATTTCAGCCATAAATGCGAAAAATTCTTTCTTGTTCAGGATGGCAGAAATAAACCCTAAATATAAATTCAAAATGTCTTTCACTATAATACATGAAGAACTTCCAAACTATTTTCTATCGCATGTTATATTACTTGAAAATAAAAAAAAAACCATGAAGACAGATGGATTTTCTTGAAGATAATCAATTTCATAGTAGTTTTGATCAAAATCACAAACTTTTAAAATTATTAGAAATTAAAATAAAAACATTGATTAAATGGTATTAATGTGTAATATTTTTTGCTTGTTTTTTTTTTCAAAATAATAAATGTTGTTAATTTTATATTTGTGATCATACTAAATAAAATTTATCCTATGTTGATCCCCAGCATGCTATAATTTCAAAATATATTACATATAATTTCAATTATGTAGTACCCAAAAGTAGATCGGCTCAAATAATTTTTTAGGTTTTCTCAATTTATTTCCTACATCATTTCATCATTATCATATTATTTACTATTTATAACATTTAAGTTTTTCAAACTATAATCGAACCAAATCAAAATCACAAAGCCCCCAAAGAAATCAATTTATTTCACATAAAACACAAGACTCTCATTTGCACCCATATCCACAAATATAAAGTTGTGTTTATTTTTCTTATTCTCATTTTAATAAAAAAATGTTAACATTTTTAACTTTTTTAACAAAGTTGTAAAAAAATTCTTTAAGAATAAATAATTGAAAAAAATAAAATTAGGTAACATCTGTTAATATTAAATCTACGATAAATACTAAATTTTTCTCTCCTAATTTTTTTAAATTCACCATAAATTTAATATTCAACTATTAAAAAAATTAAGTAATATAGTATTACCTACTTAAATAGAAAACATCTTCATTGAATCCTAAATACTTTATTTATATTTGTTTGCACATTAAGAAATTGCCTGAAAAATAAGTTAACAATCTCAATTTTAATTATCTCTTTCATTTAACATGTAAGACAAGGAATTGAGAAAAAAATATTTGATTCATTAATATTTTTTTAGCATATACATTTTTTATTAAAAAAAAGTAGTTTTCTTCAAGAAAAATAAATATAAATTGATATATTTCTCTGTTGTGATTGCGTGAGATCGAATCACAGCCGTTGAGTGAGTGAATACACACCTCTTTTGGCTTCTCGTCCGCTTTCCACAGCGCCGGACGCCTCCACCCTCGAAATGGACTCCTCCGGCGTTCCTCCTCCTCCTTCCTCGCCGCCGACGTCGCCGTCGTCGAAGCCTCCGGCGGCCTCGTCCTCCGCGGCGCCCGTGGTCTGCGAGGAGGCTCTCCGCCTGAAGTCCGTGGCGGAGGAAAAGCTGCAGGCGTCGTCCCTCAAGTCGGCCCTCAAGTACGCGAAGCGCGCGGCCCGCCTGTGCCCGGACCTCTCCGGCGCCGGGAAGCTGGTGACCGCCCTCAAGATCCTTAGCGCCGACGCGTCCGATCACTACAAGATCCTCCGCCTCCACCCGTTCTCGCCTCCCGCCGCCGTCCGCAAGCAGTACAAGTCCCTCGCCCTCGTCCTGCACCCGGACAAGTCGTCGTCGTCCTCCTCCTCCGACTCCCCTTCCGCCGCGGCCGCTGCCGAGGACGCCTTCAAGCGCGTCGCCGACTCCTTCCGCTTCCTCTCCGACCGCAGCCTCAAGCGCGACTTCGACCTCCGGCTTCGCCTCTCGCTTGCCGCCGACGCCGAAAGGCAGCCGCTCGCTAGGCCGCCCGCCACGTTCTGGACGACCTGCGCCACCTGCCGCCTCCTCCACGAGTTCGACCGGCGGTACGTCGGGTACCGCCTCGTATGCCCTAGTTGCCGCAAGAGCTTCCTCGCCGTCGAGGTGTCCTCGAAGACCCTCGCCGGGGTCCAACTCGAGGATGCCGATAACGGTGCTGCTGTTGTTGAGAAGGCGGCGACTGTTGCGGTTCCGGTCACCGGGACGAGGTCCAGTTCTCGGCCTAGGATTCCTCGGCTCCCTTTGGTCATTGAGGACACTTCCAGGAAAAGGAAAGCACCAGTTTCTGCTTCGCCGGCATCGTCCAAGAAAGCTCGGCCGGAGAAGACGTTGGCCCAGATACAAATGGAACTCACCAGGGGGAAGGCCAAGGCCAAGGAGAAGGAGAAAGGTCAGAAGCAGAAGGGATCTGCAAATGATGGGAAAAAGGAGGATGAATACAAGAGGAAAGGGAAAGCTTTGGTGAAGGTCTTGGAGGAGGACCAAGATGAGGACATGAGCTTAATGGCTGTTGAGGATTCCGATTTCTATGACTTCGACAAGGACCGGACCGAGAGGAGCTTCCGAAGAGGGCAGATTTGGGCAATTTACGATGACGACGATGGCATGCCTCGGCATTACGGTTTGATTGATGAGGTGCTGAGTTCTAATCCATTTAGGTTGAAGATGATCTGGTTGGATGTTCAGAACAGTGGTGATGAATCAATGGTGCTCTTGGAGAATTCAGGATTCCATATCTCCTGCGGGCAATTCAAACTCGGGAAGAAGATTGACATAGATTCCGTCAACTGCTTCTCGCATACGGTGAACTGTCAAAGAGCAGCCAGGGAAATCTACAGGATTTATCCCAACAAGGGCTCAGTTTGGGCACTGTACAGTGATCCAACTTTGGCAGGGAAGAAGGGAAGGTACTATGACATTGTCGTGTTCCTTACGAACTACAGCGAGATGTATGGTTTGAGCATGGCATATCTTGAGAAAGTCGAAGGGTACAAGACGATATTTAGAAGACGGGAGATTGGTTGTCATGCTGTTAAGTGGCTTCAATTGTTTGATGCCAGGCTTTTTTCACATCAAATACCTGCTCGAAAGCTTTCAGAGACTGAAGGATTGGGTCTGCCGAGAGATTGTTGGGAGCTTGACCCTGCTTCACTTCCTGCAGAATTGCTTACCATTCGCTGGCGTAGATAATGACTTTGCTTACACTCCTATACTGTAAGATGACCAAGAACTTTTTGAAGAATTAGTAGCTGATCTGTTATGAGGCTTTGTTCACTTCCTGCAAAATTGTTGTTGAGAATGCTGGAACATTTTTGATATATTAGTTTCAAACAAAAGCACATGCAATTGCATCATCTTGCTTTTCAATGTGTCATTTGAAACCAACATTGTAGCTAAACCTTTGCACATTTCTATTATGGATTCATCAGTAACTCAATAGGAAAATATTTTGTTTCTTAGCTTTGCGTTTTTGAAAAATGGATCTGTATCTTTTGAATTCAGTTTGATTTTTCATATTGAGAGTTGCCTTAATTTTATATGAAAATTTTGTTTGTTATTTTGTATTATGGTATGAAATATTACTCGTCTGCTCGAAGGATATTCATTTTACTTGTAATTAGGTTCTTATGGCAAATGGAACAAGATCTGAAGCAGGTGTTGGCAGAAAATCCAGCCTTACCTCAATTTCGAAGTTATGCTCTGGTATGTCTATAAGAACAAGCTTATTTGTTAGGCTCTGGCATGTGCTTCACTGTTCTTCATCTCCATTTGCTCTGAAGCGAGCATAATGCTATCAGCGACGCGGAGATGGTTCGAGATCGGTCAAGAAAATGTCCATTCCTGTCCGCTATAAAGATTCAGTACAGTTCCGGTTATCCGAGTTTAACAGTGAAGGTATTCACTTGGGCGTTCACAAAATTTATTCTTTGGCTGTAACTGTGTCCTCTGGTATGAAGGTATTCACTTGTGTGTTTATGAAATTTATTCTTTGGTGCAAGCAAACATCTATGTGAAATTTCGCTCTATTCCCAAGTGATGTTGGTGCATATTTAGACTCCTTTTCTGAAATGAGATCTTTGGTAGTTGTATTCGCATTTCTGGGCCTGATGTCATTTTGACTTATGTACACTAAATAAGGATACATTTTGGTAGCTGTATGTAGAAGTTTTATGTATGGATGTCATCTTGTAGATCTTTTTTTTTATTTGATTGATAATAAATGTTTTTTTTTTAATTATTTTCTTGAATCTTTCTCGAACTATCGAAAAGTTTTAGATGTAATCTTGAATTATTAATTAGGACATAAATAGGTATAAACTTTCGTTGATCGGACAAAATAATGGATGGACACATGACCGGTCAAGATAAGTTTAACATTTAATCTCATAATTTTTATTTTAAAATAATCTACGTGGTCTATTAACTGTTGAATTTTATCTTATCATTTAAAAGTTAGTTTTTTTTGTTTTTATTTTATTCAATGGTTAATACGTAAATAAAAATAAATAATATATATATATATATATATATATATGCTAAAAAAAATTAAAAAAATCAGTTGTATAGACGATTCATGTTCTGTTTAGTCATCTTTATATAACTCATCTTGCATTGCGAAAATTAGTCAACCAACATGAAAAGTCACGACCTAATTGAAGTTTTACTTTGTGTAAGATTTTCAAGATCAAGATTTTACTTTGAGATTCGAAGAAAGTGATAAGATCAAATCGAGGATCGTAAGATTTTACTTATAAATAAAAAAATTTAAAAATATACAATAACTTATTATATTTTTTTATATTTATTATTAATTTTATCACTTTAAAAGCTTTAAATGTTTAAAAATAAACTTCTATAAATATAATATAATATATTGTGACTATAATTTATATTTATAAAGAAATACACACACACATATATCCAATCGTTATTCTTTAAATAATTTTATCATTTTTCCATTTTTTTCCTGCTTAAATTTTTTTTTCAAAAATACAATGTAATATACTATCATTGTAACATTTATTTTTTTAAAATAAAATATGAAAAAGAAAAGAAAAGAAATAAACTAATATAGTAGAATCCTACGGATTCGATCTTACCCCCGATAGAATCATAAGATCGTGCAATCTTATGATCAATATCACGATCTTGATAATCATGCTACCGAGGACCAAGAGTTATTTTTGCTTGAATTAATATTTATCAGGTAAATATTTTCTATTTAATAACATATAATGTTTTAGCTTTTTTTTGTAATCAAATAAAAAGTTATTTTCTATTTAATAACATTTTTTTTATAATTAAAGAAAATATTTTTGTTACAACTTACTTTCAGTGAAGCAAAAACAGAATCAGCCAAAGTTCCGAAATAACAGAATGTGCCCAATGTAACATCGTCCGCATGCCCTTAGTTTTAATTCTGCTTCCTGGTGCATTCATTACATCTATCATGCCTCTGAATGCATATCTCTAACATCAAAGTTGGATATACAATTATTACTGATAAATAAGTAGATTCAAATAGGTTCTGATTGAAGAAATCAAGCTAACGTCAAAGAGCGATCGTGCGCGCATATTATATCGCAACTACGATTTATTCAGAGCTTAATTTTCCCTACTCACGCTCGCATCACTCTCATGAACTCATTACACCACTGTGTGTTTCTGTTAGAATTCTCATATTTTGCCAACAACACTATGATTATACTTTATTAGCCAAAGCACTATTTTGTAATGTGATGTAAAATGCAGAAAGATGTAACAAAAGTATCTAAAGACTATTCTCATTGTAATGTCTTCCTAATAGTTCATCACTGAAAGGTAACTCAATTTGACTGATGATACCCAGGCAACAAAACAAGGTACATGAGAATCAGGACTAGGAGTTCTACCGCATATTAGTCGACCATGGGAAACCGGATGTCATTTATCTAGCCCAACAAGTTCAGAGAACACAATGACATGCCACAAAGAACACTCATCTATCCAAGGAAATTCATGATCACCAGGTGGAGCACCAAGTTGCACAGGACAAAATCAGCAAAAGCCCTTTCAGGTGGTAGATCCTGCAATTTATCATCTTGTTAAACCAGTATGTTGAAGTAGAATAAAAGATAAAAACTTTTTTTGGCATAGCACTTAAAATGGTCACCTTAAACTCCTTATTCTCCTTGTTGACTTGAATGCGGAGGCAAACTGCATTAATAAAAGAAAATTGATAATTACACTAGTAAATGACTTGAAAACAGAATAAACTACCAAGAGAACTGATCACTTGTATTACCTGCAAGCACTGCTGTCCCGACGCAGGAGAGAACTCCAGAAAGGAAAGAGTTGAATGGAAATGATCCAACTACTCCCATGTAGACAACCTATTACATCAAATCTGGTTAAAAGCCACAATTGTAATACCAAGACAAATCTATTTTTTTTTCTTTCCATATTAAAAATAAAACAATGTAATCCAGAAACTTCACTTCCATCTCATTTTCTCAAGATCAAGTATATAGGTTATCACAAGATTCTAGAATAAGCTTACATAACCTAACAGGTGAGCACCTAATACTACAGGTCCATCCTAGAAACAGAACTTTCCCCAAAGATATTTTGCAAAGCAATAGTCCACCAAGTAGTTGAAAAAAATTGTAACAAAATTGCACAACAAGATTATGAAGCTGTTGACAATGCAATACAAAATTCGAGCAATTCAGTAAGTCATGAATCAGATCCTTAGGGAATCCATAATCATCACCACACGACAGCACAACAGACCAGAGAAAATGACAACATTTAAGTCCAAAAGAACTTAGTTTAATTTTTAAGAGTGGAACAATGACTGGAGAGAAGATAGTCATCCGTACAAAAAAATTAACGAATGCCTCAAACAAATGGTCACGGATCCCATGAGGTTTATGACGAAAAAGGTTACTAACATCCCACAAGATTTGGATCAACAGCTGCACATATCTCTCTCAAAAAAAAAACTGCTCAGATTTTTTAAGAATATAACACCTTGAAGACAAATGTATTCAACAGTCAAAATAGATGTTCTTATCTTGGTCACAAAACAAAATCAAAATAATAAAGATACACTTCTTTTTACAGAGGCTTTCAGGACTAACTGAACTAGGATGCTCAACCAGATATAAAGCTCTACAAGCAGTAAGTTGTATGCTATCCTGAGTTTCCTAAAAGAATGCAAGAGACATTTTATATCATCCTGACTTGAAAAATCCTTGAATTATCCAAATTAGCTCACTGCAACCATTCTGATTCAGTTTATTCAAGCGGATCCTTCGGTAATCTGTTTGGAATTGGCAAAAACTAAGCTGAATCAGGCCACTTCAAGCTTTCAAATCAGCTGCTTCACAGCACTTTTAGCCGAAATGGTCAGGTTTGCTAGAAGAAAATATATACCGAGAAGAAACAAATCTCAAGCAGGTCTTTCTTCTTTATAGTCATGAATAACCATGAACAACATAACTTTGAGAAACAGAAAAGGAATTATATGCTAATTAATATTTAAGAAACAAAATTGAATCAATGTCCTTAAACACTATGAGATGTTCATGGCAACAGACACATATTCAAAGCAAACAAAATTGAGGAATGCAATATCTTCCTATTATCTAATCCATATCATCGCAGACGGATCCAAACTAGTTCATGATAACAAATAAAATTCTTCATATCAGAAATGAGATAAAAATTCCATCTTTGGAGGTGTATTTAGTTGTGCACGACACCCAAAAAAAAAATTACCAGCTCTGATCCCATTACCTGAATGACTGCAGTAGCGATCGCGTAAATGACATAAAGATCAATAATCTGCAGAACGGCAGCACCACTCATCAATTGAACATGAAATCATTCTTTAAAAAGAACAATGAGATTAAAAAAAGAACAAAAATTGAAAACCTTGAGATTTGTCGGCGTGGCCGCGTAAGCGGCGCGCAGAGATCGAATGAGCGCTTGCGCATCGTTCGCGTTTGTTTTCGCCATCTCTCAACTCTGATCCCCCTTCATGACACACACACACAAAAAAAACAAGTAAACAACGCAGAAATCATCAAAAAAACCAGAAACTGGTGGATCGAAAGGAGGAATCGGAAGAAGCATCGCAGATCTACGAATCGAAGGAGAAAGATGGGATCGAGGAGGAGGAGGAGGAGGAGGAGGAGGAGGAGGAGGAGGAAGCGGCGGCGGCAAAGGGCACGAACCTGAGACGACTCGGCTTCGAGATCTTGTTGGGAGTCTTCCTCCGCGATGGTTTTTGACGTCTTGGTCCGGAGGTGCGAATTCGAACCAGACCGGATCAACCAAAGCCGAACCGGACCAAGTCCGGTTTGGAGAGACATTTTTTGGGTTTTTTTTTTTTTACGGAAACTAAATTACAATAACATAATTTTATAAGAGAAATATTAGCGTGCATACAAAAATTGTGCATGCACCGTACATACACACGCTCTGAACCTTTGGATCAGTATTATGTTAATTCAACGATACAGATTGTCTGTGTTTTTTATCATGATATTAATCCAAAGACTCATACTGTGTGTATGCACGGTGCATACACAATTTATTTATGCACGCTAATATGCCTCATTTTTCGTAATAATATATTAAATTAAATTACATGTTACTCTCTTTACGTATAATATTAAAGACAATTGTTTTCCTCGAAATTATATTTGTATATATTTTCATGGAAAATATATAAAAAAATATGAAAATATTCTTTTTCATCAAATAAAGGAAAACCCTGGTTCATTAGAGATATTTTCAGTTGGAATTTGAATTTGGTTTCAGAAAACATTTTTTTATTTTTTGGAAATCGTTTTCATTTCTTTAGGAGACAGGAAAAATATGTCTGGTTTATAATTTTCATTTCCTGTTTTTTATTCATTGATAAAATGTGCTTCGTTCTAGAAACGATGAAAAACAAATTATGGATGACAACTAAAAAAATATGAGAGACAAAGGAAGGAGAAATGGAGGGAATTATAATAATATGATAGAAAAAAGAAGAAAAAAAACATGTATGATAAGAAAAAAAAAGTTGATAAGAGAGAAAGGGATGGAGTAAGATTTAGGAAAGAGAAAAGAAAGAAAATAACAAACTTGAAGGGATAAAATGAGAAAATAAAAAATAAGAAAGAGGAGAAAGAAAGATATAATATTAAAAGGGGAGATATTATATAAAAGAGAAGAAAGAAAGTGAGAAACTAATAAAAAAAAGACAAACTGTGGAGATGAAAGAAAATGAAAGAGAAAGTGTTGTAATAAGGAGGAGAGAGTAAGGAAACAAAAATGAATGAGAGTGAAAACGAGGATAAAAAATTAAAAAAAATAGAGAGAGAGTGTGTGACGAAATAAGAAAAAGAAAAAGTGAGCACCTAATAAAAATGAGAAAAGAAAAATAAATAAATAAATAAATAAGAAAGAGGAGAGAGAAAAATAAGAGATTAAAAGATGGTGAAGTATGAGAGGGAGAACTGAAAGAGATAAAAGATAGAGAAATATAAAAATATATAGAGAAAATATGAAATAAAGTAAGTGGAAGAGTAAAAAAAATGAAAAATATATTATCAATTTATATATATATATATATATATATATATATAAAAATCGAAATAGCCGCGTGACAATCTGTCACATAATATAATATAAAAATTATTTATATTTTAAAAAATATTTTTATGGTAAATCATAAATGTTTTTTATTTTTGTGGTGAATCATAAATATCGAGAAGATAATCCAAAGATCTTAAAAAAATAGATACTAATAGATATGTTTTTATTTTATTATTTTAAATATTCTAAATTTATGCCTATAAATAGAGAAGGTAATCTTCAAAAAGATGCATGTGAAATATTGTTTTATTTTTTAAATTTGTATCGATTTTGAATTTCAAATAACAATAATAATAAATGTTAAATCATCATATTGAGAAAAATTTTTTTAATATTTGTGTGATAGTTAAGAAATTAAAATATTTCCATTTGATAATATGTTAACAACATTAAAATATAGCTTGCTTGGTTGCTTTTAGTCTGGCATTTAAAGTTTGTGGTATAAAGAAAGAAGAATGATTACAAAAGAAGGATGAGATAAAGTTAATGCTCAAAATATTTTAAAAATTATTTATTTTATATTTTTTTATATGAATAATATATATATATATATATGTATGTATGTATGTATGTACGTACGTATGTACAAGATTAATGTACCTGCTAAATACTTGATGCTTAATAGGAGTGTTGAGCATATCTTAGCCATCTAATTCATAATGCTTAATAGACACATTAAACCCATATATACAAAAGGATTAATGTATCTACTAAGTATTTGTTGCTTAGTAAGGATTTTGAGCATATCTTAATTATATAATTCATAATCATTGGAGGATCATAAAATTAATAAATAATTATGATTTATAAAATTAATTATTGATTATATATTGAAGCGCAAAATTGTGCTCAACATTTCTACTAAGCATCAAGTGCTTAGTAGGTACATTAATCTTATATATATTGTGAAATTAAAGATGACAAAAACCACGAGTAAATAAATTATGTTTAATCATTTATATTATATCGTTTTTATAGGTATCACAACAACAAGAGAAAGATGCATATATATATATATATATATATATATATATAATGTATATCTATATATATATATGTGTGTGTATATTCTTTTAATTCAGAAGTTAGTGATAAAAAGAAGAGATGAATTATTATGAAAAAAGAATGTCATACAATATTTAAAACAAGGCTCCTACCACTTGACATGTTTAATTAAGTTGTTATTTTAAATTTTTTGAAAGTTTCCTTTATAATAAAAAAATTATGGATATATATATTGAAGATGACAAGTGGTACGTTAAGTATATTTATTGTTTGCTTTTAGTCCCACATTTCACCGTAGATAATGTGACAATAAAATAAATAATTATATTTATTGTTTGTTTTTAGTCACATATGGTTCCCCCTACTTATTTTTAAAGTTGTTGGTTTATCAATTTTAACCAACTATATTACTCTTTTACCCATATTTTTTAATATTATTATCATATAACTTTAAGGATATCTTAATCAATATTTATTTTAACAGACATTATAACTACTTATTGATGTTATCAACACTCTTATTCAAACATGTAATTACTTATATTTTAAAATAAGTATCAATACTTCAAATACTTATCAGCATTAGTGCTTATCATATATTTTTTATCAGCTAAGCTAAACAAACCCTTAATATTTGTGATATAAAAAATAGAATAATGACTATAAAAATATGAATTCTATGTAATATTTTAAGATACATGTCATGCTCAAAAAATTTTAAAAATGTAAGGGCAATATCATTTTTTTCTAACACATTTTTTGTAAAGTCAACAAATATATGATTTGATATTTTCAAAATTTAATTAGTGAATCATATCTAATTTATTATATACATGATATTATTAAAAAACACCTGAGATATCAAGTGATTAGCCTATGTAAATTAATAACTACCTTACACAATATAAATTTTAAAAAAATCAGAATAGAGATATTTCTGTTATAAGAAAGATATAATCGATTATTTTTTAAATATAACATGTTCAAATAATAATTGAAAAAAAATCTAACATCATAATATTAAATGAAATAAAGTATTAAAAAATTGTGTATCACTTTTTTTGCATTGTCACTATCTAATCTAAATGCTGTTAACAAATAGAAAAATATAATTCAAGTAATAACATATAGTTTATTAGTAACTAAATTTTTTCATGAAAAATGCTGAAATTAAAATATCTTGAATAATATTAAGAAAATGTAACTTTTATATAACCATGTGATAGTAAGAGAAATGAAGTTATTTATTAAGAAAAAAATATAAAAATAGAGATAAATAAGTATGAAAATATAATTTAGTAATATAATTTTCATATAATAATATTCTTTAATTTTTTATATGATGAAAAAAAAATTAATACGCGTGAGCAGGTAAAAAACTGGTTTTATTTAATATATCAAATATTCTTAAATATATATTTTTTTTAGAAAATAATCTATTAAATTTTGGATTCATTTCAAATGCATAATGATATGCTTAGCAATACACATGCTACAGTTGGTGCAAGTTTCTCAAGTACTTAATAGAGAAGCCTGACAATATTGAGTTTGAAGCATAAACACTTGGGTAAAAACTGTAGGATTCTTTGGTGGATGATTCATTAACATGATGAAAGAATAGTTGTAAAAAAGTAAAATCCAGATATAATAATAACTACAGAAAAGCTATATGCTTGATGGTTCTTTACAAAAATCCATCTACAAAGAACAAATATATCCAAAGAAAGATCCAATGTAACTATTCTGCCTCTCAGCACTTTGAGCCTGCTCCAGTGCTTTTCCCCCCTTGATGTCTTACTAAAATGCAGAAGTGAAAAAAGAAATAGTTGAAATGCTGCTCAAGTCTATGACATGTAAGAAGAACATGAAGTAGCATTGACAAGATTGTTCATGCTTTCTCAGGTAACAAGAGTATGAATTATTTCAGGGGAATGTGAAGCTTCCGCCGATCTGTGAACCGCTACCTGAAGGAGGATTAATTGCGACCCAGAGCAATGAAATGGTGATAGCAATGAGCCCCGACCACACGAAAACAATCGTCGGGGTTCTCCCCCTCCTGCCCATCATTCCTTTAGCAAATGGATAAAGATGTGCCAACACCCAAAAGCTGAAGAACACCCCGCCCAGGAGCTTGCTCCACTGTGGCAATGTGCTGTAAATAGTGCGGCTAAATCCGACTGCGATAGCTATCAGATTGACCATCATGATTGTGATGGGTGGTATCATCAGCGATGTCCATTTCACAATGTACAGATCGGCAAACTCGTCATCCACATCGTCACCGGCCGACTTTGAAGTTAGAGTGAATGAAATCTCAATTCCAGCAATCACCTTAAGCAACCCCTGGAGCACTGCCGCGAGATGAGCGCTGGTTCCTCCAATCAGCCAGAACTGCTCATTTCGCCACCACTCTTCAAGTTCAATCCCAGACCACTTGATCTCAAGAATTGCAAGCAAGCAAAGTGTCACAGTTATGATGAGGAGATATGTGAGAAAAGTCACATTGAGGGTCTGCACTATGAACTGTCCTGAGAAGAGGGAGAGCGCAGGAAGGAAGCAGTAGACTATTAGGAAGATGGAGGTAAACGGATAGATCCCAACATTGAGGTAAGCAATTCTTTGGAGGAACTTCATCCTGGGACTTGCCAGCAATGCATTATTCCGAGAGAAGAATATTTCAACAGAGCCTGTCGCCCACCTAAGAACTTGGTGGAGGCGATCTGTTAAGTTGATTGGAGCAGTTCCACGAAACGCGTCAGGCTTTGTAACACAGTAGACTGATTTCCACCCTCTGTTGTGCATCCTGTAGCCAGTAACAACATCCTCAGTGACAGACCCGTAGATCCACCCTACACGCTGACCCCATTCCGTCTTGTCTTCGTACCAGCATGAAATGGCGCTGATAGCCTCGGCAACTGTGGATGCATCAAGAAGGTCACGAGGAATGGTGAGTGCGCCAGGCGGGCGACCATTCTTAACTGCAGGATGATCAGCAAGAGGTCGGCCTTGGTACTCAGCTAAGGGTATTGAATCGACGAGCATGTTTGAGTTTCCAAATTTTTTAGGAAAGGTTGAAAGGTTCATATCCTCGTCATCGTCATCACCCATACGAAGAGCTCGCATCTCCTCACTGGCAGCTGAGGCAGAACCGTTTCGCTTCTTAGGGAAACAACAACTGCAGCAGCCACCATGTTCTTTGGAGCGTGGTGGATCAAATCCATAAAGAGCAATGCGTCGAAAGAGGCATCCAGTACCCACGTAAACTGGACCTTGAAGACCATCAAGCGCTCTCATGTTACCATCAAAAAAGACAGTGTTGTGATTTGCATAACGATCAGAAGGATCAATGCCCTCAAAACGCTGCGGGAACTGAACATAGCAGAGGCGGTCGCCACCACGATCCATCATGAAACACATGCCCTCACGGAATGCTTGGGAGTTGTAAACATAGTGGTCGCAGTCAAGGTTTAGAATAAAGGGGCCATTTGACATGATTGCCGAAGCACGGACGAGTGCATTCATTGCTCCAGCCTTCTTGTTGTGATCATAGCCTGGGCGCTTCTCACGAGAGACGTACACCAACATTGGTAGACGGATATCTACATCAAGTAGGTCAAGGGCTCTACCATCTTCATTTATTCCAAATAATGGCTCATCACTTGGCGGCTTCAGCATTACCTGCATAACACAAATAATCCACAAATCTAAGCAAAAAGACTGAATTTATCATCATATGTAGAAACAAAATAGTAAATAGCATGCATAAGTCACCATTCTAGAATTTATGTATCAGCAACAAGCTCAATAAGAAAGGGTAGAGGGTGAAAATAATCTTGAAATTCAGAAATAATATAGCTTAGGACATTTTAAATATAGCTTACTCGCAAGTGACAGATAATGGCAGTGATAGACATTAGAGCAAAATGTAACAAACTTTAGAACATTCACCGTGAATAATAATACCTGAATAATACCAGCGTGATCACCCCTTGTATGCTCTTGTGAAGGGTTAATCCATGTTCCAGGCCAGTGACTGCCATCAGCCATCCATGTTGCTTTGGGAATCTTCACAGGATCCACAGGGTCATCCCCAGCAACTTCCCGCTGTCTTTTCATAGCCTTGATCTCCTCACGAGCATGATAAGCATCAGATCGTCGACGGATTGAATCAGGTAGTCCATTGATACGAACCTTGAACTCATCATACTCTCTCTTCACTCGTCTTCGGTCTTTGACAAAGTCAGGACGAACCTTGTTCTTATAAGGATCCCTCTTCAAACTGAAGTAGCTTTCAGGGTTCCGAGGTTCAATGCCATGCTTACGGCAAAAGGGAACCCAAAGATTTGCAAAACTAGCAGCTTCAGCCATCGCTTCAAAGGTCAGAAGAGCACCACCATCATCTGAAACATAGCAAGCAAGCTTCTCAACAGGGTAATCGGCAGCAAGGATGGAGAGTATGGTGTTCGCTGTGACTAGGACAGGCTCTTTTTCCGGGTCAGCAGTGGAAACAAATATATCAATCCCTGGCAGATCAGATTTTCCGGTGGGGTTGCGAGGGTTAGGGGTTTCAAACTTCTCTTTCAAGACTGCAAGATCAGTGGCACGGTTGACTGGGGAGAACTTCGGAAGTTGGTCTAGAAGCCAAGAGAAAGCAAACCAAATCTCACATACAACAGACATTCCCCACAGCCAAATTGCATCCTCATTCTTGTGTCTAATCCTCCATGCAAGAAATAGGCCAAGGACAACAATCCGTATGAAGATAAGGAACCTGTAGACAAGAATACAAATACACTGTCATCGTTACTTTTAGTTAGCAGAAGAATAGAAGATCAAATCATTCAAGTAAAAGCTAGGATTACTATTATACTACATGGAAATGCCTAATTAATCAACCATATTCACTATTTTAGGAAATCTGTTATATGATTTGACAGATTTTCCTGATAAAACGCAATTAAATATACGAAAATTGCATAAAAGATGTGGTTCTTACATTCACAAAAACATATAGTAACCAAACAAAAAAGATCATAGCACATGTACACAAGAGTTGGATAATGATATATTTAGGTAATAACAGTACCCTTCTAATTGAAAATACCGGTTTCGATTAGGCTAGCATAGAAGATAGTAGATAGATTACAGCATTATGTTTCAGTTGTTCAACTAAGAGCAAGTGTTGGATACAGGAGTGAGTCTTATTCACAAGGATATTCATTTCTGACATGTTCCTGGTAAAGGTAAAGCGTCTTGCCAAGAAAACAAAAGCTGCTAACAGAGAGATTAATTGGCATATATCTAACATCCTTAATTATGTTACGAATGACATGAACTTGCTAGTCATCGTTTTGCCTTCAAATAAAACATCCATACTTATGTAATGAACTTGGTCCTTTGTTTATCCGTGCATTTCTTAACAAAACGAGAGAAAAAAATATCAAACGATCAAGCATTTCATATCCCTGCTAGGGTTGTTTCAGTGCCAAGAATACAATTAAAATTCGAGATCAAATGATGTGAAAGTAATCAACCATAGACTCAAATAACTAAGAAGAGCATGCACCTGTATGGGCTAAGGATTGCAGCAGGTATTTTGAGTTTGCGAGTGAGCGGCCTCCATGGCTTATTGGCCAGTTCAGCAGGCTGACCATTTCCTCCGCTTCCACCATCACTACCATTTTCTGTTGGCCATATTGCATTTCCATAACCATAGGTTCCCTTTGTTTCAAATAGCCACCTATTATGATCCCAGTCCCCTGTCTGACTCCTCTTCATCGACTTCATCAGTGAAAGCCTCCTTTCCATTTTTGACATTCCACCTGGAGGGAGGGGGAGTGGACGAGTAGCGGCTGCATTCTTCAATACCTCATCCAGGTCAGTAGCCTTGTAAGGCTCCTTACATCCTGGGCAGATCCCCCCACCAGATTTGACTGCATCAGAAAAGCACTCTGCACATATTTTGAAATCACATTCACAAGGGAGAATATCTACCCCACGCTCATCACTCATAACCTTGGAATCACACCCTGGCATGGAGCAGCAGGAGCCCTTGGCACCAGCCATCTGGGGGTGGCTCGCCTCGGACTCAGTGACTTTCTCCATCAAGTGGGCACGAGTTACATTATTGAATCCTCCAGTGAACAGAGAATTAGAGACATATTGTTCTTCAACTTTGGCAGAAATTGATGACTCCATTGTCACCTCCATTGGCTGATTGTCAGGAGTTGGAGGGATATGAACATGATAGTTGGCATACTCCTTGTCAAAGTCACGACTGCCGAGTTGGCTGCCAATCTCACTGTCAAGATCATCACGAGAATAGCTGACGTAGCGACCCGAGAGGGTGCGGCGGGCAAAAGTCACAGTGGGAGGAGGAGGGACTGAACCAGAATGTATTCCCTGCTGCTGATCAGAAGATGGGGCCATTCTGGTTGATCTACTGGTCCTGAGACTATTATTTGAAGCCATATCCTTTTTTCTATTCAATACCACCACCACCAAGATTTGAACTTTTGAAATCCGAAAGCTTCAAATCATCAGAACCTGCAAGCAAAACTCGATCCAGAACCTGCAAGTAAAACTCGATAAGGAATGGTCAAAAGTAAAATGCGAAGAATTGAACTGCACAAGCATAACGGTTGCTTCAAGATTTGAACTATTCACATGAACGATCTAAAGGAACATAAATCATAGACTTTTATACCACAGATCAGTTCAAACCACACTACCAAACGCAAAAGATCCGAACTTTCGACGAATATCCAAACTTTGCCACGGAATCAACAAAATCTAAAACTTTAAGCACGGCAAGTAAAAATGCTACATCCATTCATCGACCTCAGTCCAAGGAATGAGTATACCTCGATCCACAGATCCGGAGAGCTCGACGCGTTCGAGATTCAAACTCCGGCGGCGGATCCCGACCGATCCGGACCCACGTCTCCTCCGATGGTCCTTTTCGCGAAATGCCCNAATGAGTATACCTCGATCCACAGATCCGGAGAGCTCGACGCGTTCGAGATTCAAACTCCGGCGGCGGATCCCGACCGATCCGGACCCACGTCTCCTCCGATGGTCCTTTTCGCGAAATGCCCGAACGCGACGGGACGGGAAGAAGCAAGCGGGGAGCACAATGGGCGTCCTGCGGCGGGTGGGGGACGACCCGAAACCCTGAAACATCCCACACAGAAGCACCAGTTTTAGACCAGAAGACTTGGTAAACAAAACATACATACAACCAAAAAAAACACCAGCACATGGGAAAGGACTCTTCTTACGTGCCGCAGAGCGAAGCTCGCGAAGCGGAAATCTCCGGCGACCGGGAAATGCGACTCCTTTTCTCCGGCGACGCGGCGGTCGCAGTAGATGAAGACCAGGGTTTGAAGAGGGAGGTGAGTTGAGAGCTCTGACGGAGGCAAATAATAAAAAGGAGGTGCCTTTTTATTTCGCTTTTTTATGGAAAATAATAATAATAATTTTTGTACTATTTTTTTTTGTTTCGTATAATAATTTATTTCCAGGTTTTATTTTCTTACAGGAAACGCGAAGAGGAAGCCGGCAAGGAAGGGGAGGAGGATTTTGGGATTTTTTTAGTCGTCGCTGTGGTGGCCAGAACAGGAAACCGACCAGTCTGCTCGTTAATTGGGTAATTATTATGGAGCCCACATGCAAAAGACGAATAGAAATTAATACCTTCCTGTTTGCTGTTCGTGGATCACCATGTGATCCACCATGCGCTGGTGATTGGCTGGAGAGCAGTGTTCTTTTTTTTTCTTTGCGCGCACGTGGATTGACCGAAATGCCCTCGTGATGGTCTAAAATTTACGACGGCGGTAAATAACGGAGGTTTCGTGGGGACCACAAAACGGCGCCTCGGAGTCGGACCTTGTCGCGGCCCAACGGGCGTTTTTAGTGGAGCCCACACGTTTTATGATATCTTTTTTTTTGTTTTCTTTTTTATTTTTCTGTTGTTTCTTTTTGGTTTTATTGTTTTTTTTTATTTGCTTTTTGGATGGTGATGGGGATGGGGATGTGGGACCCACACGTGGCATTTGAGTGATAAAAATGGTCATCATGATGTGTCACATGACCAGGTCGGTGCCCAAAAAGTAAAAAAAAAAGAACTAATAGTTTCATCACATGTGAAGGAATCCTAAAATGTTTCATGAATCATTATTGTTATAATGCAATTTTAGATTATATTCCTAACATTTCCCAAATTAAAAAAAATGATATAAATATATTTTATTTAAATAGGATACATCAAATTTTATATCTTTTGAATAGTTAAATTTAAAATAAATAAATAATATAAATTTTAAATAAATTATTTTTTCGGTCTAGACTCATCGGTATCGGCTACTAACATTCGACTAATCCGACGTTCGAACGAGAGCGATAGGGTAAATCCTGACCAAATTGACGACTCCGGGGTTCGAACTCGAGACTACTAGCTCTCGATCTCTCAACCCGGGATACAGAATTACTAATCATTTGTGTCAACCAACTTAATTAATAAACTATTTTTTTAATCATATATTATAGATTAACGTTTCAAAAGATATACAATATAATATATTCTAAGTAAACAGAATACACTTTTATTAAATCTTTAAAAAATATACTTACTTAAGTGCTGTGGATGGTTTTTTTCTATTTTTATATTATTATATATATGTTCATATATATTTTTATATCAAATCTTGGCCCCTATAAATTACATTCTAAATATTATAATAGAAAATTATTTGTTTTTTATTAATATTGATTTACTATTAAAACTTTTATCTATTATTTAAATAAAGTATTCCATTGAATATATTTTATAAATTAATAAAAATATTAAATATACTCCTCAAAATTTACGATTTAAAAAACATCATTTCACGATTGATTCTTCTTTTGTATATTATAATTTTTTTATGATGTAGCAGTCGTATCATTTGTTGTGATTGTCACAACAATCACACGAAAAGAAAAATCATTGTAACTTAAGAAAATTATTGAATAACTTTTTTTATGTCTCTAATCATTTTAAATTGGAAGATCGATTTATATGTTAGCTTATTTGGCGATGATATTAATAACTTATTATTGAAAATATATGATGTGGCTGTCAAATCAATACAAATATTTTATAATATATAAAGAGGATTAAATTCTAAAGTAATTATATAATTGTGTACCAATCAGTTATGAAATAAAATTAGAGTAAGATCATAACTAAAAGCTGGGATACTGATTTTTAAAACTACTCTACTTTCCATAAACCAAATCAAATATTTACATGCAAAAAACAGTTTAAAAATTTTTTTCCAAATGCGAATTATGTTTTGAGCAAAAGGTGAAATTTTATCCATCACAGTTATTAGTTATTACTCAAGCCAACCTTTATTATTGAAAGAATAAATCTCAAAAGCAAGATTATCAAGATTGAGATCATTCATAAAATTTTAAAGGATTTTAAGATTGTAAAACATAAAAGTGGATCGAGAATCATAAAATTCTATATATCGATAAAATAATATATTTGTTAATAATTTTTTAATTAAATTTCAATATATCATAATTTGATTAACTTGTAAATATATTGAACTTTCACTATATTATTTTTTATTATCAATTTTTTTAAAAAATATTATATTTAAATAAATAAAATATTTAGTATAAATCATATAGAATAGAATGTATGACATAAATCAAGATGTCACTCATAAAATCCTCATAATTAGGGCTCGTTTGGTTAGCTGATAAAAAATATCTGATAAATACTAATGTTGATAAGCATTTTAAGTGTTGATACTTATCTTAAAATATAAATAGTTACATGTTTGGATAAAAGTGCTGATAATATTAATAAGTAGTTGTAATGTTTGTTATTTGACTAATATACTCTTAAAGTTATATGATAATAATATTTAAAATATGGATAAAAGAGTAATATAGTTGGTTAAAATTAATAAGCCAACAACTTTAAAAATAAGCAGGGGGAACTCTACTTATTTTTTTTCAACTTATAACTAGTTACCTAATAACTTATAAGTATATTTTTTTAATTACCAAACATGAAGATTTTCTAAAATTTACTTATAAGTAGTTTTAACCTACTTATAAGCTTAGCCAAACATGCTATTAGAGATCTTAATATCGTAAAATCATAAGCTCTTAAGATATAGATCGGGATCTTCAGGATCATACTCAAAAGTATAAGAGTGATAATGAAAAAATACTGAATTTTAAAAATATTTTAATTATTGAAAATAATTTGGAAAAAGGATAATTTTCGCACATTGTATCGCTCATAATATATTTATTGTCAAACAAAAGAAAATTAAAAAAAATATTTTCATTAAGTTAAATACGATATTAGAATCCAGCCTTGAATTTTAAATAAAATATTTGGACATCTAAATATATATATTTCAGCTACCAAACGACCTAGTAGAAATCAATATTTTCTATAAGTTGTGTTGTTTCATAAAAAAATCTTCATTTTTGTTTTATCACTTTCTGTATTTAATAATCATAAAAATATGCTTTTCAAAAATAGTCTCCTCCTCAGATTCAATATTTTATTTTTTAACTCCTTAGAGGACTATCATGTCTTCTTTCTTAATGTAAGTTAAACTATTCATTTACTTCATTTGTTTTAAAAAAAAATGTTTTAGAATTCAAATAATGAGTTTATGATTATTACATAACTTCCCAATTTTGAATTTGAGTAGGTCAATTATGTAACAATCATTTTCGATTGTATTTTAATTTTATGCTACTTGGAGCATCGGACTAATTCCTCAGAGAAAAAGGTAGAACAATATTTATGGGACTACTAATTCACAGGAATCAATTGCGTTAATTCAATTTAATTAATTTATTATTTTTTATTTAAAAAATAACTGGTGAATGGAAAATAGTACAAGAGATTAAAATATAAAAAATAAAGTTTGGTGATGCAAAACATATTAAAGATATCAGAGGGAGATGGTAAAAAAATAGTTCTCATTGTTAATTTCTTAACTTTGTTCTTATATTATTCTCTCAACTTTACTTTTATAACAAATTCGTTCTCAAATTTTTATTTTATAACAAAATAATCCTCCTAATTGATAATAATAGGTTTCTGAGTTATTTTATTGATATAGATGCTATGTGACATTTACATGCACTTAATTTTTTTTATAGAAAATATATAAATTATATATATATATATATATATATATATATATTAAATTAAATAAATATTTAAATTCACATGCTTTAACCTTTTTTTTTCATTACACTCTAAGTTGATACCTTAATTTTATTTTATAATTAATTAATCCCCAACTATACTATCATTTCATGACTGATTCTTTTTTATATATATTAGAATTTTCTTTTCATGATGTAGCAGTCAGATCATATCATTTGTTGTGATTGTTATAACAATCACACACAAAAAATCATTGTAACTTAAAAAACTATGCATGTAATCCTTTTAAATTGAATTTTTTTATTTATTTGTTAGCTTATTTTGGCAATGACATTAATAAATTATTAATGAAAATATATGATGTGGTTATCACATCAAGAAAAAAATATTATAGTATATAAAGAAGATAAAATCTAAAATAATTATGTAATTAGTTACCAATCAATTATAAAATAAAATTAGAGTATGATCATAATTAAAGATGAAAAATACTCTACTTTCCATAAGGCAAATCAAATATTTACGAGCACAAAGCAGTCTAAACATGCAATTTTATCTATCATAGTCGTTACTTAAGCCAATCTTTATTATTGAAATTAATAATGATTGATACAAGTGATTAGCGAAAATAAATTTTAAAAGAAAAATATATTATTAATTTCCAGTTTAAATTTTAGAGACATTTTCTTAGTTAGATTTATTTTTGTCGCGCTCGTTCGAGCACCGAATTAGTCAGATCATTCTGAACACCGAACACCGATAAATCATAAATCGATCAAAAAGTTATTGGATGAGGAATGCTCAAAAGTACAATAGTGATAATGAAAAAAATGTTGAATCTTTAAAATAATTTAAGAAAAGGATATTTTCGTGCATTGTATCAATAAGAATATATATTTTTTTGTCAGATAAAAGAAAATGAAAAAAATACTTTCATACAGTTAAATACGACATTAAAATTCATCCTTTAATTTTAAATAAAATAATTTGAGCGTCTAAATATATTTTCAGCTACCAAACGACCTAGTAGAAATCAACATTTTTCTATTAGTTGTGGTGTTTCATACAAAATATTTTTTCTTGTTTTGTCAAGTTTTTGTATTTAGTAATCATAAAACTATGCTTTTAAAAAATATTTAGATATTTTGTATTTTAACTCCTTAGAGGACTATCATGTTTTCTTTCTTAAGGTAAGTTAAACGTTTCATTTGCTTCATTGTTATTTAAAAAAAATAGTTTAAAAGTTCAAATATTGCGTTTTATGGCTACTTCTTAATTCATACAAGTTTCCAAATTTTGAATTTGAGTCGGTCAATTATGTAATAATAATTTAAAATTGTATTTTATTTTTGGTACGCTCTCAGTATTTAGTATCGAAAATTTATGAATATCTGACTAATTCATCGGAAAAAAGATAAAATTATATTCTGGGGACTACTAATTCATGTGAATTAATTGTGTCAAATATATTTAATGATTCTGACTATAAAAATAACTCCTGACGAGAAGTAGTACAAGAAATTAAACTATAAAAAATAAAGTTTCAACGAAGTGGGAATGCGTAAAGAAGCATTCAAAAAATTAACTATCCTTTAATTATTCAAAAAGTTTCAAAACTATATTTAATTATCTTTTTTTTTCAAATATAACTCATTTATTTATAGTATATGTATATAATATTCTTAAAACATTAAAATATAATATATATATATATATATATAATATTTTTAAACACGACATCTCACATGATAAAAAGACTAATTAATCAAGTCTGATTAACATAGATGATTAATAGATACATGTATCAAGTCGAAAGATCGAGATCCAGTTGTAGTTTTAAAGTCATCAATCTGATCAAAAGAATATTATTTATACTCTTTCACTTTAATTTCATATTAGTAAGGTATTAATAATTCTGAATAGTGAAAGTCTTGAATGGGTATCCGAAAAAAAAATTATTCATAAATTTAAAAAACTTTTAAGATTTAAAAGATTAAACTTAATATTTTTTGTAAAATCTTAAGTTCATGTAACAAAAATATTCGCTTTGAATTCATAATTCATTGGGTAAATTATAATTTCGCTTTGGTTCTTATAATACGAGACATCTTAATAGTTTTGAATGTATCAATATCAAATAACATGAGACATCTTAATAGTCATATGATAAGAATCATAAGATCATGTTTGGGTAGTTGGGATTCAAAATATGCAAAAAAAAAAAAAAATCCCATAAAAAGGAACATGTTACATGCATGTGCTCTTCACCAATTCCGCCGTGAGCGGCAACAATTTCGGGCTAAAAGCAAACGAAGCTTTTTCCAAATTTTGAATGAAACGTGTTATTTTCAATTTGGTATATTTTTTTTTCTTATATTAGACCCGTTTGAAAAAAAAAGAGCCCGTGACAATTTATTTAACTTATAAATAGTCAAATTGTGTGTGACCATCTTCTATATTAAGCATTTACTAAAAGAAAAAAAAATGAGTTAATTAGAGGAATTTAAACTCCATTCTAAAGGATACAATTGAATCGACTTAATAAACGAAGGGTTTTTTTAATCTTTTTTTGTAAAATAATATAAACCATTGACGAAAAATTAAATATGATGATCGTGGAGGAATTAATTAGAGGGTAATGACATCTCATCTCGTAGATTGGCAGGTGAGCACGAGCGCGGAGGCGGAGGCCGAGCAGCAGCGGGTCGCGGAGGAGGAGGCTCAGACGCGATCGCGCCCGAGCAGTAGCGGGTCGCGGAGGAGGAGGCCCAGGCACAAGCGCGCCCGAGTAGCAGCAGGTCGCGGAGGTGGAGGCGTAGGCGCGAGCGCGGGCGAGCAGCAGCGGGTCGCGGAGGCGGATGAGCGCGAGCGCAAAGGGGCAGAGTGCGCGACCGAGCAGCATCAGAGGGTCGCAGAGAGAGAGGAGTAGTGAGCAGCAGCGGAGAGAGAAGGGAAGAAATTAGGGTAAAATGAAATTTCAATAAACCGGTCCAATTTCTTTGAACCGGACATCATCCTCTTTCAAAATAGGGTTCAAATCACATCCATTAAAAGTAGATCCGACGTTTAAAATTAGGGAAGACAGGGTGTCCCTCCTTTAAAGGATGGACANCGGAGGCGGATGAGCGCGAGCGCGGAGGCGGAGGCCGAGCAGCAGCAAGTCGCGGAGGCGGAGGCGGAGGCGTAGGCGTAGGCGCGAGCGCGGAGAGAGAAGGGAAGAAATTATGGTAAAATAGAATTTCAATAAACCAGTCCAATTTCTTTGAACCGGACATCATCCTCTGTCAAAATAGGGTTCAAATCACATCCATTAAAAGTAGATCCGACGTTTAAAATTAGGGAAGAAAGGGTGTCCCTCCTTTAAACCCTAATTATTATTGAAAATATAGGATGTGGTTGTCACATCAAAAATATATTATAATATATAAAAAAATAAATTCTAAAATAATTATATAATTGGTTATCAACAAGTTATAAAATAAAATTAGAGTAAGATCATAATTAAAGATGAAATACCGATTTTGAAAAATACTCTACTTTCCATAAAGCAAATCAAATATTTACAAGCAAAAAGCAGTCTAAAAGTTTATTATCAAATGTGAGTTATGCTTTCAACGGAGCATGATACCGAAAAGAAATGCAATTTTATCTATCACAATTATTACTCAAGCCAATCTTTATTATCAAAATCAACAATAATTGATCCCAATTGATTAGCAAAATTATATTTAAAAAATAAAAGACATTATTAATTTTAATTTTAAAATTTAAAAGATGTCATATTAATCAAAATTTATCTTCGTTGCGCTCGTTCGAATATTAAATTAGTCAGATGATATTGAGCATCGACGAATTTTAGATCTTGACAAAAAAAATATTATTAGGAGAGCAATGCTCAAAAGTACAAGAGGGTGATAATGAAAAAAAATACTGAATCTTTAATATAATTCGAGAAAAGGATATTTTCGTGCATTGTATCAATCAGAATATACTTTTTGTCAGATAAAGAAAATTAAAAAAATATTTTCATTCAGTTAAATACGATATTAAAATTCATCATTGAACTTTAAAATATATTTTCAACTACCAAACGACCTAGTAGAAATCAAGATTTTTTTATTAGTTGTGGTGTTTCATACAAAATATTTTTGTTTTGTTTTGTCAAGTGTTTGTATTTAGTAAACCATAAAAATAAGCTTTCCTAAAATTTTCTCCTCCTCAGATTAAATATTTTGTATTTTAACTCCTTAGAGGACTATCATGTATTCTTTCTTAAGGTAAGTTAAATGTTTCATTTGCTTCATTGTTATTTAAAAAAAAACGAGTTTAAAAATTCAAATATTGCGTTTTATGGATACTTCTTAATTCATACAAGTTTCAACCAAGTGGGAATGCTTAAACAAGAAGCATTCCATTATCATTTTTTTTGGCAAACATAACTCATTTATTTATAGTATATATATACATATGAGTTCTCCTTAAGGGAGTATGACGTTACCTACATTTTCAATTGTAGAATGTTAAATTTATGATGAAGATTAAAATTTCTCTCTTCTATTTTTTTTTCTTTCTTCTAAATCTATCCATCATACATTTAATTTTTAGGGAGCACATCCATTTTTTCATATANATATATATATATATATATATATATATAAAATATTTTTAATATATTTAAAAAGTTATTCACTTTGTGCTCCCGTCTTCTTGAATGATAAAAAAATAATTAATCAAGTTCGATTGACACAAATGATTAGTAAATCCGTGCCAGATCAGAAGTTAATAATCTCGAGTTTAAATTTCAAAATCATCAATTTTTATTAACCGATAATTTAGATCACCACTAAAATAGATTACCACTTTATAAATTACTGGTAATATTATATCATAGTGTTTGGTAAGTAGCAATAACATAAATTATAATTTAAATTATGAAATAAAAATTACTAAAATACCCTTCAAAATTATTGAATTAAAATAAATATAAACAAAAGAAAAAAATAAAAAATGAGTTATGTCAAAATATGAGTTTATATTATCAATAGTAAATAATTAAAAATTTATAAGATAATGTTGAATACTATTATTTCGTAATAAAATGTAAATATTTTTAAAGTTTGGTTGTAGGGATAATTTTGTCAAAATGCTTATCATCTTACTGGTAATCTGGAAAGACACCTCTGATGGGTGCTATCTTCATTACTAGGGAGGTGGTAATTTAGATTACCAGAGAAGTAAAAATTACCGGTAATCCGTTGCAACCAAACGTGGTAATATAATGGGTCCCGTGGATTTTAAATTAAATAGCCGGTAATCTATCTGGATTACCTCATACCAAACGCTCCCTAATAATTTTGAATGTATCAATATCAAATAACATTGAGAGATTATTGTTCATTAGTGTGTACTTTGCCATATGATAAGATCATGTTTGAGTAGTTGGGATTCAAAATAATGCAAAAAAAAATATCCTAAAAAGGAACA
The DNA here is from genome assembly GCA_001647135.1 of Pontederia paniculata. NCBI lineage: Eukaryota > Viridiplantae > Streptophyta > Magnoliopsida > Commelinales > Pontederiaceae > Pontederia > Pontederia paniculata. The sequence goes on along the minus strand of LTAE01000219.1, from coordinate 33,493 downwards.
TGTGTACATGCATGCATGCATGTAAAAGCAAACGAAGCTTTTTCCATATTTTGAATGAAATGTGTTATTTTCAATTTGGTATTTTTTTTTCTTATATTAGACCCGTTTGAAAAAAAAAAAGAACCGTGACAATTTATTTAACTTATAAAGAGTCAAATTGTGTGTGACCATCTTCCTATATTAACCATTTACTAAAAGAAAAAAAATGAGTTAATTAGAGGAATTTAAACTCCATTCTAAAGGATACAATTTAATCGACTTAATAAACGAAGGGTTTCTTTTTTTTAAATCTTTCTTTTGTAAAATAATATGAACTATTGATGAAAAATTGAATATGTTGATCGTGGAGGAATTAATTAGAGGGTAATGACATCTCATCTCGTCGATTGGGAGGTTTGCTTTCTAGAATCTTATTTGAACGTCGGTGGATTAAATAATGAATTAAACATTGTTTGTTTGACTGATTGATTAATAAAATAAAATGGAGCCATGGTACGACTGTTTGTTATATGTTCAAGATTATGTTATATTCATTATGTTTGGTTGACACAATTGAATAATAAAATTAAGATTATTTTTATTTTCCTTTTTTGAATTATCGCAAATTTTAAATGTATTTTTAAATTATAAATTGGTTAGAAGTATGTTTGATTTTTTTTTGGATAATTTTATCTAACAAAATTATATTAAATTTATTTAAATTATTTTAATTTATTAAATTATTATTTTACCTTCTAAATTAAAAAAAAATACTATTTTAATTTAAGAATATATGGGAGGGAGTATTTTTTTTAAGATGATGGTAAAATAGTAATTTAATAAATTAAAATAAGAATAAAATATTTGTGCAACGTTGTAAATTATAGCACAATCCAACAACACTCACATATTTGTTAATGTGATCCTGTGAGCACAAACATAAATTACAGCGCTGCACATTCATATCCCTCTTAAAATAATATATAAAAATAAAAAAATTAGACTGTAGATAAAATTGGTAAATAAAAATAGTTTAAATTTAGTTTTGTTCGATTATATAATTTACAAGAAATTTTATCACAGTTCGAGAGAGGTAAATGAAGATAAAATTATATTATGAAATTAACGAGAGTCACTAGTTTTGAGTTTGATTTTTTTTGTCTATGGGTAAAATCCATTTGTGACCAGACTATTAGCATTCGATTAATTCAGTGTTCAGACGAACGCGACGAAAGTAAATTCTGATCAAATTAAAAATTCTGAACCTCGATCTCGAGACTATTAGCTCCTGACCTCTCAACTTGGAGCATAGACTCGTTAATCATGTGTGTCAAACAACTTGGTTAGTTTTGAATTTGATTATTGAAGTTATCATAGTTTACTCATTCGAATTGATTACATGGTTTAGACGTGAAGAAAAAATATATGCTCATGGATGTGACATATTTCTACCAAACAACTTGTACTGCCACTACTCTTTCACATCTTCCACCTCTTAGTTTTTAAATTATATACACATATTATATAGTTGAAGGGGTATTATATACACATATTATATAGTTGAAGGGGTCGTGAGAGATGATGATAGAAAGAAAGAAAGATATACATGTCCATCAAACTACCAACATCACATCTCCATAAAAAGTCAAACAAAACACATCATGTTGAAAGGTTCAAACTGTGTTCTTGAATTCACCTCCAATTACAAAGGAACTGAAATATCATTATCAATCAATTCACAGTCCATCTGTCAGATATTCAGATTATGATATTGGCAAAGGTTGCTAGGAATTCTTCTTCTCTTTTTCACATCACAGAAAAGGTCTCCCTGAAACAAGTTTGAGAAAGTTTCAACTCTTAACATTGTTGATAAGAGTCCATTACTGGGCAATACCAATCTAATAATGTCAGCATTGTTGGAACAAAGTGAAGGAAGAAAAAAGAGAGAACATGATTCTAACCACCTACACATGATATAACAAATGCTTAATTCTCGGTCCGGCGTTCCATTAATCTAGGAGTTAGAGATATCTTGGCAAATTTCTGTACATAGGTAGCTCCATCAGTGCTTATCTCGGCCGCTACAACAGCAGTTACACAAGTACGCAGATCCTTTGGAACATCGGAATATTATGCATCCAGTATGCGAACATCCTGAGCAGTTTGGTTTACTGAATCCAATTCTGCAGCAGCAGTTAGCGGTGAAAGTCGTCGTGGACGCAGTGCCGCTTGCGGATTTCTTCTTAGGAGCTTTGAGCGTCTGGCGGATCTTCTTGAGACGCGTTGCGGTGGTGATGTTCTCCATTTCCTTTATGAACTTGCATAGATGGCGAATGTAGTCTGGGTACAGCTCTAGGTTGCAATGACCGCCTCCTTTGATCCATAAAGGCTCATAGGGTTCCCTGGCCAGCTTCCACAGCCCATTTCCGTGAAGCCAATTCACCACATCGTCCTCAGTTCCCTGCAAAGTAGCATGCTATTAGTAAGAAAAGCAACAAGGAAAAATTCAAATATAAATTAGCATGCTAAATGCTAAGAAAAAAAAAAGATAATTCGGAATTTCAACACAAGGAAACATTTGGTCACATCTTATCATGCTAAATGACAAGATGATTCAGAAGTTCATAACAGATGTACCCAGTAGTACAACCTAACATTCTGAGCTGGATCGATAGAAGCAACAAATAAGATATATCTTCTTTAAAATGGTTAGGAACTTATACCCCTTTCTTATAAGGTACTGAATAAAAGACTATTAGAAGTGCATATATAATGATTGAGATGCACGTTCAACAAAATCCATAGTCGAAAATTTTTATTCCAAAAAATAAATTCTATAGTAATAGCCATGAGAAAGTTTCAGCAAGTTGGTTACTATAGAATTGACATGAACCCTGGTAGACTACAAGCATATGAAAACGGTAACCTAACTAGAGCGGTGATGACCTGATAAATTGATACAATCCTAAAATGGTAACTTTGACATGGTAACAATGATATTGGTTGATGAAATCCTAAAGTGGTCGTGAGGTTTTAGTCGAAAGTTTCAGTACTATACGTCAAGAAGTGAACATACCAAAAATGAGACAAGAAATACAGATCCTCATACTGAACAATCACAAAAGTTTGATTTTCTATGACTTCATTCTGAATCTCATTTTGGAACTATATCTCGTATTCGCTAATTCAACTGTGTGAACTGTGATGCCTATAGATGGAGTATACTTTCTCCAGCCTTAAACATAATCTAGTTCAGTTTTTGGCCTTTTCTAGAGTTTCCAATCGTTTTAGCCCCGGGGCATCTTTGTTGCATGGAGTCCTATTGTTAGATGAATCGTATGCAGTTCTTTCAGTCTTTCTTTTTCGAGGTCTCAAAAAAAGGGTTGAACAATCTGTTTGTTTTAACACAGAATATGAGGAGAAACAACATTAATAACAAATTCATATGACATCTTAGATAGTCTGGTCTAGTACTACATTAAGACATGGGAAATGTGTTCAGTGATTTATACAGATTTAAAAACCAATTATAAGCTACTCCAGATTAATAGTTCAAACCTATAATTTGATACCGTTTAATTGACAAACTAGTTCACAAATTCGATCATTAAAAATGATACAAACATCAGTCTAGGCTTCCTGCTATCATGGCAGTTCAATGTATGTCAATTTTATGCAAGATGTGGTCCGAACAGCAATAAGGATATCATGCTCTAGAGTGAAAATTGTGATACTTTAGTTTATTCATTCACGAGCAGATGAACCCAAGACAGAGCTACTATGAACTCCCAAATTAATCTTTTTGGTTTCTGATTCAGACCAATGGAGCTGGTAGGCAAAGTTGGTTTCAGGATGGAGTCATTAAACATTCATTTTTTTTGGATTTCCCGAGTATGACCTGTATTGAGAGCTACTAGCACCTGGCAAGTCCGTTAGAAGGTGTACAACATTAAAAGTTCCTCTCCAATGGTGTCTTCAAGGCTAAAATTCAGGGCAACAAACTCTCTCGTCCATCAACCCACTAACCAACTGAGCAAACTTCCCGTGATATTAAACATTCCTTTTCAATAACTAAATTTGATTTTTACACTCCAATAATTTGGCTAACTTTTAAAATGTTTTCTTACATTCTCTTATTCGTTAATTCAGGGAAACAACTTAGTGGTCTTGATTAATATTTCTGATTTGCAAAATTTTTCTGAACAAAAAACTGCAAGAATTTAAATATATTGGCAACAGAAATAAGTTATCCACCAATTATAAGACAAAAGCCATAATGTTTGTTGGACGAAGAGTAAGAAATCACATGGAACTTACATGAATCACAAGGACAGGGCACTTCACTTTCTTAATTTTATTAATGTTCTGCACAAAAATAAAAACAACCAGTTTAAACTATATCTGTAAACTACGTATATTGATGGAAAAGATATAGCAGTCAGCTGAGAAGCTTACTTTGTAAATGTCAAAGCAAAAGGTAAAGTTCACATGGCAGACCACGCGGAGGCCAGATAATATTGCACTGTGGAGGACAACGCCCCGTAGTCTTGGCAAACGGGAAGCCAAATGCAGCGTGGGGCCACTGCCAACAGACTGTCCATACAAGATCAAATCTTCCTGGCTAATTCCATATTCTGTTTCTAGGCATTCGTAAACTGCCTCAATGTCTGCATATGTGTCATATTCACTTGGCTGAACATCACAAACATATAGAATATTATTTCAACTGGTATATAAGCATATATAGTCGCACAACAAAAAGATAAATAAAATCTAAGTAAATGATCCCGTGGGATCAAAGAAATTAAGCAGTATAAATAGTTCTGGGTTTTATGTAAACCTATTCTTGAAGCATTGATTTCGGCATCCGAATTTTGTAAATCTGACATGCTAGTATTCATCTACTATATCTCATTAAAATATATTTTCTTAGACATCCCATAGATAAAACTTTCTAATTACTCAAGGTACATCATTCTCTCTTGCAACTTTACTAGAAGCTGAAACAAATATGAAGCAGATACTTTTCCTGAATCATTGTCAAATTAAGTCTCCTAACTTCCTGCATATATTTCATTAGCATGGACTGTAGCACAAAAGGAACTATAAAGACAATCATCATATGAATCTATAGAACCTTTACTTGTACACTCTACGAATGATAGGTTGAATGCATAGGTGACTATTCATTTCATCCTAGCCAAGACTGTCAAATGTTGCCCAACTTTGTGAAGTTTACAATCATATTCGAAGTCATATCATCTTGACACAATCAATTGTGTCATCAGAGTTTAGAAGCCTTCCTTAGAGAATTCACATCTCGGAAATAGCTTACCTTGCCCGTTGAAGCCCCATAGCCAGAGTAATCATATCTGCATATCAGAAGACAGAGATACAATTAATTATGCCTCCTTGATGAGTTGACCGACAATAAAAGTTGATCAATATGCCAATATGCAAACTGAATCTCTAGTATAGATGAAATGCCAAAAGAAATCACAACAAAATGAAAAAAAAGCATCTTAGGAGAAAATGTAAGTCGGCTTCTGATGGAGAACTCAAAATACATTCTTTCCTTTAAAATAGTAAAAGAGGCAAATATTAAAACAAAGAGAAACCCAAACATTAATTGATAAGTCCTACTTGTATTTTTCATCAATTGTATAGCTCCATTACCATTTAACTCTTGCCAAAATAAGAAAAGTAACAAAGTTTCGAGAGAAATAGATGGAAGTATGCTCAATTAGCCCTTCAAAAGCTCATTTATGGCTTTCTAAATACTTCACCAACATACCCATTCACTCTGCTCTCTGATTTTTTTATTAATAAGTAGTAATGCTAACTCTGAGATAACTCCAAGAGCATGTGTACATTATATCAACATGGAACAAGCAAAAGGACATAGGTTTCAGAAAAAAAATCAGTAAAATATATGTAGCAAGTAAGGCCAAATGAAATGCTGAAGATTACTCATAGTATGCACAAGAAAAGAAAACTTCAAAATCTATAAAAATTGCCACAAATGTGCTTTAAATGCAGAAAAAAAAAACATAAAGGTAGATTCTTTCAGGACTGAAGAAGTAGCTTCAGGCACAAATCATTGAAGCAAATCATCAAACTACAAGCAAGCACGATAGCAGAAGAAAACCAAGACCAACTCCACCTACCCAATCAGGTTGACCCTGAGATTGACCTTGAGCTGCACGAAGAGATCATAGAGCTGGCCGAGGTCGGCGGCATTGCCGTGGGAGTAGAGCACGGTGAGCCTGGCGCACGGGTTCCTCAAGTAAAACGCGACGACCTTGTTCCCGAGCTTGGTGTCGATCAGCAGGACGTCGACGGAGTGGTCCCGGGGGACGCCGGACGCCACCAGCCGGCCGTCGGCGTCCTTCTTGACGCTGTAAGTGGGCGGGTCCGGCGGAAAGAAGGCAAACTTCGCTGCCAGACTCGAGACCGAGCACCCCGAGAGCATCGAGAGCGGCCCAACTCATTGACAGAGGAAAAATTTCATAAAAAAAGGCGGGACCTTTCTTCTTCTTCTTCTTCCTCCCCCCTCTCCGTTACCTTCCCCACCCAAATTCTAGGTTTTTGGTTTTTGCTGCGAATCCTGCGGAGAGAAAGCGTGAAATCCACAAGAAAGGAGCCTCCTTTCTTGTCGCCCGACTCGGTGTTCTTCGATTCACGGGGTTACCGAAGAGAAGTAGACTGAAAGCAGCAAGACAAACCTTTGAAATGAAGTAGAGAAGGCTACTAACCAGAAAATTCCAGGTGAGAACAAGATGAGAGCTTTTTGGAAGTAGAAGGTGGCGAAAGAGAACTCTCTCTCTCTCTCTCTCTCTCTCTCTCTGAAACCAGCAAGACAAACTTTTGAAATATAGAGAAGGCTACTAACCCGAAAACACCAGGCGACAGCAAGATGAGAGCTTTGTGGAAGTAGAAGGTGGTGAAAGAACTACTCTCTCTCTCTCTCTCTCTCTTTCTCTCTCTCTCTGCTGTTGGAATTGGTATTGGCAGCAGGAAAAGAAGGGTGGAAAGAGGAAGAAGGCTACTAACCCAAAAACACCAGACGACAGCAAGATGAGAACTTTGTGGAAGTAGAAGGTGGTGAAAGAACTACTCTCTCTCTCTCTCTCTCTCTCTCTCTCTCTCTCTCTCTAT
>LTAE01000219.1:0-25891 GCA_001647135.1 Pontederia paniculata | reverse complement strand
AGAGAGAGAGAGAGAGAGAGAGAGAGAGAGAGAGAGAGAGAGAGAGGGTGATGGGCAGTTTCAGTTTTCATGTGGGCAGGGCAGGGCAGGAGCAGGCACTGGCCACTGAGCTCCCGTGCACAAAATCAGCAGATAAGACAACAACAACCTGACCATGCAGTACATATTATAACAGTAAAGCAGACTCCTAACAACAACAACAATAATAATAATAATAATAATAATAATAATAATAATAAAATTTAATTGATACATTTAATTAGTAGGAGTGTATCTCAAATTAAAAATCGAGAACTATTATTTTTGAATTTGAGTTTCGAAATCATCAATTTTTTTTAGATACCCGTTCGGAGCCCCCGGTGTCCAGGGCTACTAGCACCTGACTAATTCGGAGTCGAGATAAAAAGTAGAAATTGTATCCCTCTGATCAAATTGGCGATTTCGGGCTCGAACTCGGGAGCTACTAGCTCTCGATCCCTCAATCCGGAGCACTCTTGCTAACCAAGTGTGTCAACCGAACTTGGTCAAAGAAATATCGTTCTGCTCTTTACCTTAATTTCGAATTAATTAGATACTAGTAGTCATGTATATCGAAAGTCTCAAATGAATAAATAATAATAATAATAATAATAATAATAATAATAATAATAATAATAATAATAATAATAATAATGAGATAAAAATGGAGTGTCAAAATTATGTGGAAAAAATTGAGAGTTATATCTGTTATTATTTATTTACTCTTAGTTGCTATTTTGAATTAATGATTTATGATACTAGATTAATTGAATATATTCAAAAAGAAGTATTATATATCATCATTTATCTGTATAGGTATACTATTAACTTAAATATTAATTAGCATATAATTATTTTAAAATTATTCCTCTTTATATATTATAAAATATCTGTATTGATGTGATAGCCACATCATATATTTCCAATAATAAGTTATTAACGCCATCGCCAAATAATAATAATATTATAATTGTAGATATAAATGCTGTCTCATACATTTGCATGTGAACATAATTATATATATCTATCTATATAATATATGTGTACTTGAGCTGCTACATGCTCGCTCGACTAGTCAAATTCCAATCTCTTGGACGTTGTGGACGGCTACGTCACCCGAGGCGACAACAGAATAGTCGGGCTCGATGGTGGGCCGAGACTCCAATCCGTAACCAATGCACATAATCGTTAGCGCCGCATGGATTGAAGAATCGACGTCGCTTCTCGAACACTGGGTGACAACCAAAAACAAAAAAAAAAGAAACATATCAACAACTTCTATAGAAGGATTTTAATTCATGTATTTTTTTAGTTATCCAAATTTATTAATATCTAACTAATTTATATTATTTTGAATTAAACATTTTATGATAAATAAAATTTTTAATAATTTATTTTATATTTAAAAGATTAGAATTCGAAATCTTTTTAAATGAAAAAGAATTATTTATCATTTTTTTAATCTTATGTATTTTTTTATAAGGAGAAAAAAATGGGGAAAAAATTAAAAGCCTTCTATAAGTATTTGTTTTGGCTTGCTTGCTTGCTCCTCCTCCCCCTCGTGCAGGAGGCAGCACTAACACGAACCAGAGAGGGATATGTGTAACTCAACTTTTTGTTCTCTCTCTCTCTCTCTCTCTCTCTCTCTCTCTCTCTCTCCTTCTCTCTCCTCTCTCTCTCTCTCCTCTCATACATAGACACTGAGATGCACATGTGTGCGCAATGGGCGGTGTACTTGCAGTAATGATCGTCTCGTGTCCTGCGCCCCCCTTTGTGTTTGCTGTTGGAGGAGCTCATTTTTATTATGATTTATTTTATTCTTTTTAAACATCGAATTAGTTAAATATTAATAATTTTAAATATTAATAAAATTTATTCAAAAAATAATACATTTATCTCCTTAATATCAAATTAAGTAAATACTATTAATTCTGAAGAATCAATAAATTTCTTTTTTCATTTAAAAAAAATCTTGAGCTAAAATCTTTCTACACGTAAAATATTTTTATTAAAAATATCATTCATTATAATTAGATGTATAATTTAAAATAAATACTAAATTAATTAAAATTTAATGATGATCGAGATTTCAATTTTTTATCGTGAGGGCGTTTGGTATGAGGTAATCTAGATAGATTACCGATTATTTAATTTAAAATCCTCAGGGCCCACTATATTATCACGTTTGGCTGCAACGGATTACCCGATAATTCGGTAATCTAAATTACCACCTCACTGGTAATGAAGATAGCACCCATGAGAGGTGTCTTTCCATATTACCAGCAAGATGACATGCATTTTGACAAAATTATCCCTATCCCTACAACCAAACTTTAAAAGTATTTATATTTTATTACGAAATAATAGTATTCAACATTATCTTCTAAATTTTTAATTATTTTACGATTGATAATATAAACTCACATTTTAACATAACTCGCTTTTTTTTATTTTTCTTTTGTTTATATTTATTTTAATTCAACAATTTTGAAGAGTATTTTAGTAAATTTTATTTCATAATTTAAATTATAATTTGTGTTATTGCTACTTATCAAACGCTATAATATAATATTATCGATAATTTATAAAGTGATAATCTATTTTAGTGGTGATCTAAATTATCGGTTAATAAAAATTGGGAATGCGCCGAACGACCCCGAGTACAATCTTTAACGATAAGAAAATTCAAGGATCTCTCTTTATTTCAATTTATTTACTACTTCCGGCCCACTGTTTATGAATTTTGTGTGTTTTGTTAGAGTTTCCGGAGGAGAAAAATAGTAGAAAAGAAAGGTAGGGAGGGAATGCATCAAATCATATGCTCCACCGAGCAACACAGAACACAACTCCGAGGAGAAGATTTTGGATTTTTAGATCACTGTCCCAGTTGCAATTTGCATGTCATGTGAAAAGATCTCGCGTTAACCCCAAAAAAAGGAATAAAAAAGAAATCAGATGTTGAGTATTTAATTCTGATTTTTTCAGGTCTTGTGATCCATGGAACATCATCATCATCAACTTGTTTGCTTTGCAAGTTGACTGCTATGGACTATTTCTTTTTTCACCCTAATATTCAAAAAACAGTGTCGATTCATCAGTCTAGGCGGCGTAATAATGCAGTCTGTCCATGGTCCGATCCACCATAACCTCGACTAATTTGGTGTCATTCCGAGTTGCATATCTGACTCTGACCGGTGAGACTCACAGCGAGAATTTTTATGCATTCACATATTTCGAATTCGAGACCTGCTTAAACGAGAAGGAGTCGCTTAGCACTCCACCTCCATTTCATTGGTGACTATATTTTTGTTATTCTAAAAAAGCATATTCATTTTTTTTAATTTTATCACTCCAAGAATTCTAATTAATTCACTTCAAAAAGTTCTGACTATAATAATTCTCATCAGTTGATAAACAAACTAAATTAAGAATTTGAGATAATTTCAAAAATAAGAAAGGGGTTTCTTAAAGTTCGAACACTTTGTATAATGTTGGCTAATTTATTCACAAAAAAAGATGTTGATTTAGTTATATGATAACGGTAGCGTGACGGCTGTGCCATTAGGGTTCTTGAGTCCAGAGAGATGCAATATTGTGCTTTTAATTAACCTACTGCACCATTCGTCTATGATGTTAGAGAAACATGATTCATCGAGTCCAGAGAAACATGTGAACAAGTTGCCTCTTATTACGAGTGCCAAAGTTTAAGGCGATTTCACCCAAAAAGTTTTCCTGGTCATTTGAGGAAGTGTTATGGAATTAAAACTTGTTGACAATATTTTAAATTTTAACTTAGTGATAAATTCATATATGATCTTTTCTGCATTATAGTTGTTCGAACGATTGAGACGATAAAGTCGCCCGTCTCGTATAGAAGTTTCGATATTCGATCAGCGAGCCTGAGGAGGGATCCTCTGCGGTAGCTCGAGGGTCAAACTCCTTATAAGATTTTTGTTTCCTATTTTGTATTGAGAATTCTTATTTAAATTTCCTAATATTTTGAGTTATTCGGTATTTTTTATTATATACTATTTTCTTCGTGTAAAAAAACTCCATTCACCGTCCGAAAACGTAGCAAGTTAAAGATAAACCTCGTTAAATTTTCGTGTGATTTTTCACTCATTTATTTTGCGTAATAAAATTTTACAACCAGGACAAATTTTTCACCTAGTCCTAGTTTTAGGGGCCAAAAATATTTGTTTTTGCCCAAATAACATCTATTCCATGGCACATTACATGATTCAGGGCCATGGAAAGGATTGAACAGAAACAAGCAGAGATGTTTTTTTTGTTAATTTTTTTTACATAATATATGAAAAAAAATGTTTTCTACAACAACATAATTCATCAGTTAACTGTTCCAAGTGTTGTCAACAACCCAATTCTCAGCAGCAGCAGCAGCAGCAAAATCCTGTACAACAAAGGATTACAGCAAAAAATTCTACGAAAATTCTTCTCTTCTTCTTCATCCTTGTTTTGTGTTCTGTACCTGCCTACCAATAATCTCCACAAGAGCACTGTCCATTTTTGAAATGGTGGAATCTCTGTATGTCCCTCACGATGATTTCGCGCCCTGTTACCTGGGATATGAACTTAGTCGCAGCATGGCAGTCATTGCAGACGCGAAGGTTCTTGCGTATATGAATTGCCGCACCCGAGCTGGTGTTGATGAGTGCAAATGCAATAGCAAGCTTCTCACTGTGTGTATTGACCAGTTGTTCTTTGACATTCTCTTCTACATCATGCAATGAGTCATTAACCGGCACATATCCGACAGCTTTAATCTCGTGCATCAGCTTATCCAATCTTGCATATATCTTCTTTGCTTGTGGGTGGTTTGTGCTTCCTGAATAGAAGGTGTGAACCTCATGTTTCAGCTCAAATGTACTCCAACCGGGAGTCTTTTGCAGACCCTTCTTTTCCATCATAGTTCTCACCCTGGCTACATCTTTCCACATCGAAGCTGTAGCATAAATATTAGCCAAGAGAACATGGTAACCACCTTCTTCTGGCTCCAGCTCAAACAGTCTCATTGCAGCCTCCTCTCCCAGTTTCACATTCTTGTGTATCTTACACGCACCCAACATCGCGCCATAGACGCTGATGCTTGGTTTGATGGGCATAGTTTGAATGAAGTTCCAAGCCTCATCAAGTTTCCCGCCACGCCCGAGAAGGTCCACCACAGCACCATAGTGGTCCATTCCAGGCTCCAAGCCATAATCTTTCTTCATGCTATCAAAATACTTCCATCCCTCATCGACCAAACCGGCATGGCTGCAGGCTGAAATGACACTCAGAAAAGTTACATCGTTCGGTCTCACAGGGCTTCTTTTCATCTCTTCAAACAGCTGGATTGCAGCTTCACCAAAACCATGAGTTCCATAACCATCGATCATGGCATTCCATGAGGTTACGTGTCTCTCGCACATCGCATCAAAGAGTTTTCGAGCTATATTAACACTACCACACTTGGAATACAAGTCTATGAGAGCAGTCATGACAAATATATTCTGGTCTAGATACAACCTAATAGCAAATCCGTGTATCCATTTAGCCTGTCGCAATACAGATATATCAGCAAGGGCAGGGATTACACTAACCATAGTGAAAGAATCCGGTTTTTGATTCGCATATTGCATCTCTTTAAAGAGTTTCAAAGCATCGTCAACCCTATCATTCTGCGCATAGCCCAAGATCATGGCATTCCAGGAGACGAGACTCTTCGCCTGCAAGTTCTCAAAAGTCTCCACAGCAAGATCAACTCTCTTACATTTGGCATACATGGTGATCAGCGAGTTCATCACTGAAACATCGGAACTCAACCCAATTCTTAATAACAACTCATGAATTTTCTTTCCCTCGTCAAGATTTCCGAGTTCACCACAAGCATACAAGGCAGCCATTATTGTGACATCTGTGGCCTCGACACCCTCAGCCATCATCTTTTTGAACAGATTCATCGCTTCCTCCGCATTTCCAGTCTGTCCATATCCATCAATCATTGAGTTCCAGGATACCACATTCTTTTGCTGCATATTGTCAAAAACCAATCTTGCATTCTCAATTGCACTGCACTTTGCGTACATGTCCATGATAGCACTGGCGATATTTACCAAATGCTCAAACCCGGCTCTGATCGCAAAAGCATGAATAGATTTGCCAATTCTCAAAGATCCGAGGTTAGCACAAGCCGGCAGCACGGAGACCAGCGTGATCGAATCAGGCTTCTGGCCATCGGCTTGCAATTTCACCACCATCTCCAAGGCCTTGTCCGCGAGGCCATTCTGCGCGTACCCGGCCACCATGGCGTTCCAAGCCACCAAGTCCCTCTCGGGCATTCTCTCGAACACTCTTCTAGCGTCGTGAATCTTGCGGCACTTGGCGTACATGTTCATGACGGCGGTCACGGCGAACACGTCGGAGGCGAAACCGTGGACGACCAGCTGCGAGTGGATCTCCCGCCCCCGCCGGAGGTCCGCATTGTCGCCGCAGCATTTCAGGAGGTAGGTGAAGCTGTAGACGACGGGGGCGGCCCGGGCGCGCTTCATGTCGCAGTAGAAGGAGACGGCGTCGTGGAGAGAGGAGTGCTTGGCGTGGCCCCTGAGCATGGAGTGGTAGAGCTCATCGGGCTTCTGGTCGACGGAGTCGAAGACGAGGGCGGCCTCCCGGATGGCGCCGAGGCGGGAGAAGAGGGCCACGAGCTTGGTCTGGAAGGCGCGGTCGCGGTGGAGGCCGCGCTTGACGACTTGGGGGAGGACCTGGCGGAGCTCGCCGGGGTCGGCGCAGAGGTCGAGCAGGAGGAAGGCGGAGGAGGAGGAGTGCACGCGAGGAGGCGGCGGCGGCGGTGCGGCGGCGATGAGGCTGAAGGTTGAGAGCATTTGGGTTCGTGTGGTTGGTGCGTGCGTTGAGATATTTCAAATGAGAACAAAAAAGAAAAAAAAAGCGGGTAAAAATGGTTTTTATGCTCGTGGAAAATAAAATTAAAATTTTATTTCTTCACCTCATAAAATTGAAATTTTCTTGTTTAATTTTCATTTGTAAATTTTATATACTGATTTTTTTTCATATTTATTTTTTTTCGTTTCTAAGGAGAATAAGTTAATAATCCTGAATTATGTAACAATAACACTTTTTTTCTAAGATTGTACAAATAGCCCTAAACTCTCTCGAATTACATTTGATGAGTTTGGAGCAAACTCGGATCAAATCACAAAAGAAATATTAATTGAAAAAAAATATTTGAGTTGAGACAAGTCAAGATAATTGAGTTGAGAGGATTTGAGTTTTATTTTTTTAAATAAAATATTATTATTTTTTAGAATAAATAAGTTTAAAATATAATAATAAAAAAATAAAAAAATAAGAATAAAAAATATTTAAATTATTAACAATCAAAATAATTGTATATAAATAATATATTTATATTAGAAAATTTTTAAGGATATGTTCATCTTAGGACCCTTTTGTCTTAGCTAAGTGTTGATACTTATTTTAAAACATAAGTACTTACATATTTGGATAAAAATGCTGATTCAATAAGTAGTTATAATATTTGTTAAAATAAATATTGACTAAGATATTTTTAAAGTTATATGATAACAATATTAAAAAATATGGATAAAAAAGTAATATAGTTGGTTAAAATTAATAAGCCAACAACTTTAAAAATAAGTAAGGGAGACCCTGCTTAGTTTTTTTCAACTTATAAGTAGTTACCTAACAACTTATAAGTATATATTTTTAATTACCAAACATAAAGATTTTTTAAAATTTTTTTATAAGTAGTTTAAACCTACTTATAAGCTTGCCAAACATGTTCTTAGTTTATAAGTAGTTTAAAAATTTTTATAAGTAAATTTTGAAAATACTCATATTTGGTAAATAAAAATATAAATAACTTATAAGTTATTAGGTAACAATTTATAATTCTGCTTATTTTAAAAATTATTGATTTATTATGTTTAACTAACTTTATTATTTTTAACTTATTTTTTTAATATTATTACTTTAAGAGTATCTTAATCATATTTACTTTAACAAACATTATAACTACTTGTTGATATTGACATCACTTTTATCTAAAACAAGAAACTACTTATGTTTTAAATAAGTTTCAACACTTAAAATGTTTATCTCCATTAGTGCTTATCATATTTTTTATCAACTAAGTCAAACACCTTCTAAAAATGCTGCTAATATTTACATTTTCAAAATGTCCAAAAAAATTGATAAATTTACGGTTACCGCCATTATGAGTAGTAAGAGAGAGAGAGAGAGAGAGAGAGTTTTTAGGTTGAAAATTAAGAGAATTTAGCATATCTCTTGATACTAATATTTTTTAGGTCAAATGGATAGCATCAAACTACCAGCTGGGCAGTAGGAAGAACACTCTGATCCAAACTGTTAGCCTACTTCCATCAATAAATAACATCAACATTCAACACAAGTTTTTTGTTGTGGGAGCAGAGTAAAGTTTCAAGAACATCTTAAAAGATATAACAATCTTCGAAGAGTTGTCGTATAGCAGCATATGAGAGTCAAATGCATCAGTAAAAAGCCAAGGATGCGTGGCATGGATATGTTGTCAGGTCTGAAAGCCAAATCACAGTAAAACGAAGATGAGGCGTGAAGCAACAAAAGGAATAAACACACTCAAAAGCTGATCAGGTCATCTTTCTGGTTCTGTTGAGGTTTCGGTTCCTGCCCCCCGGACGAGTTTCCTCCCTTCTTGCCAAATATCATCTCGTCGAGGTCATCCATCATATCATCGTCCTGTCCTCTGGCTCGGGAGGCCGTAGGTTTCCGGACCAACGGTTCTTCCTTGCTGACTCGCGGGGAGTCCTCAGGCTCGACAGCTACGGGTATCATTGCAGGCTCTGGCTCAGACTGCACCACAGGTGGCATTTTAAGTCCTTCGTATTTGGATAAAGCTTTCTGGAGTTCGTCATTCACATTCAATGCCTCAAAAAGTACGGCTTCATTGTCGCCCGCTGTCTCTATTATTCTTTGCACGGTAATCTGACTTTGATGGCATTGTTGCACCAATGTAGTTGTCAACTCATCCTGGAAGCAGAGAAGAATGATTGTTTAGAAACTACAAATGAAGAAATATTCAACTACACATGATTGAAGGCATGCTCAGAAAGATATGCCGTAAGGACAAGAAAGCTAAATTTCAAATAGAAGCTCCAGACTGGTGGCATTCAAGACGTGAAAATATCTCAGACGATAAAGGAGGCCAGCTTACCAATGAACGTGACTCAAACTAGGAAGATGCTAAAATAAATACAGATGACACCAATTTTTTGAGCAACTGAATTGAGATTCTCAATCATAAAGAAAAAATGGCAATGACATTGTTCGGAGCACATGATATACGTTACCTGCTCCATAGATGACCTCCTATTGAAGCTATTGGATAGTTGACATACCACATTATTACAGATAGTTTTGGAAAGATCCCGGAAATTTCAAATGTCTTTCGGCTTTCCACAAATAACTAGTCACCAGTCGAAATCATCAAATTTATTGCCAAAAAATCAAATTTAGATTGCTCAAATTATATTCCATTATTCTGATTTAGGTCCTCGCACAGGGTAAAACCACAAAATGTTGTCCAAGAAAACAAGCTAAAATATTTTTTGAAAAAAAACAAGCTAAAATATTGTCGTGTTCCTTCAAGAAAAAAAAGGTGCTGTTCGCACTATACCTATAACAAAGTCCATATAACAAGCACATACAGGCAAGCCATAAGAACTCCTTAGGAATCAATCGACAGAAAATTACATGACCCTAAAATGCATCACAATGAGCTAAACAGCGAATTTAAAGAAAAAAAAAGAACCTACAGAGCCCTCTTTCCGAGGCAGAGAATTATGATGAAAAAAAAACTTATGAACAAATGTGCTTGAATTTCCTACTGAAACATTCTAATGACAATACATCATGGAAAACAGCTAAAAATTAGAAAGTACTAATAGCCATTTCAAACCTTCAAGATTTCACCTGTAGAAATGCATGTGAATCCAGCACATTAAGCAGGAAACCAAATTACTAGTTTCAAGTATTGCAAGAGAACCATATCAAAATATAAATATATCTCAAAGGAAAGAATTATTCGGTAAAACACAACATTTCAAACTTGCTGAAATAAATAATTCACCTGTAAAGCAACTTGCTGAGGTGAAGATGATAATACTGTTGAAAGGAGTTCCATACTGTTTCTGGCAACATCAAATGCTTCCTTAATCTGCTCAGCAGAAAAACTTGGTGCATGAAAATCTTCGTAAGCGTGCTGGGGAAGGTTGTCATCTGTCTCAGGAATTGATCGAGGAGGCGTGAATATTGGAGCCAAACTCTCATCGTCTCGGCCAGGAAAGCGGATGCCTCTTGATTTCAGACTCTTAAGAAAAACAGGCATTCATCAGCAGTAATTTATAATACATACATAATCTAAGATGACAAATTTGGAATTGAATCCACATGCAGAACACCTATGTCACATCTAGAAGAGCAAATAATCTCTTTGGTGGGACTATGTACTTTTCTATTTAACACGAGGACAATTAACTATTTAATCATCTCATAGATTCCTTTTTGTCATTTGCTGGGATCTCATCAGATTTTCTTCGCCATGTTTTATCAAGATACAAAGAATTACTTTCAGAGCCCTTTTATTACATTGAAGCTAGAGCTTGACAATAGGGGAAGAATGAAACCTATCTGCAAAAGTAGGTGGAAGGTCACATACACATGTCAACTGCCACTAATCAGGAAGCATTTATGGCATGGGGTTTTCTAGAGCTTGATAATGGCTGACAAATGTCCTCCCATTTCTGACTCAATTCTCCTTATGTGCACCTTTGTTATAAAAGGATATCAGATAAAATACAACAATGATATTGAGCATGCTTCAGAAGGATCCCTCTTTTTCTTGAGGAAGAAAAGGATGCCTACCAGTTTGTGTAGACATCTTGTTTTATTGTGTTTTTTGAAATATTGCTGATATTACAAAATAGACTAAATTATATACATCCAAAATCATGTTATAACTGTTCCCCTGGCCATACTCTAGCCAAGCTTCTTGCTGAGGCTAGCACATTATCAACAACACCTTTTATCCCGAAGATACAAGCATTTCGTTGCAACCAAATGGTCCATAATACAGCAATAGGAAAGGGTTTTTATAACAGATAATAAAAACTTATCATTCATTTGCGTCAGATTCAGACACCATCTGGTGCCTCATCGACTTGGAAGACCATCTATGTTTTACTATCCCAAGTGTGCCCCCATTTCAAGGTTGGAATTGCCTCTGGCAGTTCTTTTTGCTTTTGGAATGATGACTGGCATCCTGTGGTTTCCTTGTCGTTGAGGTTCCCACGACTATTCTGGATTGCCGATGATAAGAATGCTACTCTATCAGAGGTCTGGACAGATCCTACGGACTCAGGACAGGGCTGTTGGGCTCTTTGTTTCACCTCCCATCACTTGGAGCAACGGTTTGATGAATTGATGGAACTATTGAATATGACCATCCCTTTAAAGTAAAGAGCATGGTGTGTTGGATGGATTATGCTGGTCAAAAGAACAATTCAGTATTAAGATAGCATACAAGTTTCTTCGCACACCCAATCTGAATATTGATGATGAACTGATCATTGATTGAAAACTTATCTGGTGATCAAAGGCTCCTGAGGAGGAGAATTCTCAACGAGATCATACCATGCAAGATGGTTCCCGAGGTCAACAAAAGAATGCAGCCTATGTTCAAATGCGGATGAAGACACAGATCACTTGTTTTTTGGGTGTCGGGTCACCCGCGAGGTTTGGGAACTCGCACATATAAATTGGATCTCTTGCCAATCTGAAGCAGAATTTTGATGATCACTCGGAGGGGGTAATGTCTCTCCCAGTGTCAGATATCAATCAAACATAGCGCAAAACTGTTTGCCTTCCACTTTGGGTAATCTAGCTACAACGAATTGGTGTTATCTAGGGATTGTCGGTGCTATACTGATAATATTGTCGCCCGTGCTCAGGCTCTTTCTAATGAATGGTCTAAGTTGGTTTGATCATTCATTACTCCCTTATATATGTAACAAATTTCTAACATAACAAATTTCTAACAGTATCTAGCAATGAAAGGTTGGATGATTAACACATTGGCTAATCATCCTTTTTCCCTCTCGAAAAAAAAAACGAAAGAATAATGACTTAAGTGGTTAATAAATGGGAGGGTTCTCTTTGAGCTTCTGGATCAAATAGGCTTCATAATTAAGCTGATCATCTATCGATAATAATAATCCAGACTACATTGTCTACAACCAAATGGAATTATAATATCTTGTAGAAGTCTATGATAAAATCTTGAAATATATTCTTTTCAAAAAAAATCTTGAAATATATTATCTGTTACAAACAAATGAATAAAAGCAGTTTTCTACTAGCAAAGAAACGTTAATGCTAGAGTAACAAGTTTGTACCTTGTAAGTTTCTTCAAAAACTGGAAGGTAGCGCAGCTCATCTACGGATTCTCCCCATGCTTCAATAAGAACAAGAGCCTTATTCCGAACATTAACTACAGTCTGAGGGTCATCAATCAACTTAACCATCTCGTCAAGGACTCTCTCAGCAGCAATCTCTGAGAAGGCCTTCTCACAATTCTTAACACAGGTCTCTAGAAGTACGAGTGCAAGAAATTGCACCCTGGCATTCTTCAACATTATCCTGCTCTTTATGCCTCGGATCACTTCAACACTGTTAAGCTTTTCAGTGTTAATCATGTCACAGATCTCAAGGTTGGTAGACCAATCAGGTCCATCCAAGGTCTCTGCTGTGGCTTCTTCAACAACTTTTTCTCCTTGAGATTGTCCTTGGAAGAACTCCTTCATTTTCATGGTCACAGAACTCATACCTGTTTTCATCTTCTGGCTCACCTCAGATCCACTAATCTTCAACTTTTCACCAAAGGCACTCACTTTTTCCATCAGGTTGTCTCCCATTGTTTACTTGAAAATGTGCAGAACTTCTTCCTGGGGGAAAAACAAAGAAATCCTTCAGAAACCAAAGTTTGGACACTATAAATAAACTGTATAAATGTTCTACGGGCAATGAAAGCAAGTTTGAAAAGAATATATCCTACAAAATACAAATGTATATAACCAAGCATCAGCAAGGTACTTTTATAAGAAATCTGGTATTCAGAAGTACAACAGACCCAACTACGTCAGTTCAGAAGACAATGTGCTAAAATATAAACCCTCAATATCAAATGTACTTTCCGGGCTTCAAACTTGTGATCTCTCTTTATGGGACACAAGACAGTTTATTAAAACTTATTGGCAGCACTAGAGAGCACTTCATTAGCAAAACGTTATTGCATCCTTTGCAAAATCACCCCAACCATAAATGACAGCATTGATATTTCACCTCTAACAATGAGAAGCTGTAAGGGTTTATTTCAACATGCAGATGATAGCAAACAAATTTAACAAAGATGATCATAAGTGTCAAGTAAATAGAAAGACTGGCTTCACAAAGACCATGCCGTGTGTGTGTGTGTGTGTGTGCAGAAGTTAATAAGAAATAAATTCCATTAGGATGATCAGAATAAACAACATAAAGATACAAGGTTTGACTTCATCTATTATGATAAACTACAAGGAAACATAGGTAGTTCTGGACATGGAAACATCAGAATCGCAACATAGTGTTGAATGAAACGTAGTTGCAGTTTTCTTCTAAAAAAAAGTTAAAAAGTTTCCTGGAAGAAGGAGAAGAAGAAACTACAAACAAAAAAAAAAGTGCTAGGAAACAAAAAAAAAGAGATATTTGTCTGTACGATTAGATTTTCAAACACAATATGCAGATCGCAACAACTGCTAAGAACCCTAGATTTCAGTAATAGAGCAAAATTTTCATATCTAGGGTTTCAGAAACTGGCTAAATTCAAATTAGAACACCCGCCGGGTTAATCGTAACAATAAATTCCAGTTCAAATCGAACGTTCGGTCAACAGATATCATCATCGGGACACAGATAGCAAAAGCATTGAATCAAAACAGTTGGAAACAAAACCCCAATCCGCCGCTCCGAGGACATACACCAACTACAATGAGCAAAGATCGAAACTTTACCGCGATGAAACAAGGAAATCGAGACAAATCGCAGAAATCTCCCCAGAAAACAAGGATTGCTCGTTCCAACTGAAGAAAAAAAAATCTTGAAAGAACAGCGATTCGACCGGTCAAAAACGAGATTTTTTCTTCACGCGGATCCGAAGAAAGGGACAGAGAAGTCACCTCGGAATCGAATTGGGCAGAAGACCGATCGATCGGTATGCTTCGGTGTTGTTGCTGTTCGTCTTCTTCTTCTTCTTCGTCTCCTCCTCCTCTTTTGGTTCCTCGTCAAGCTGCAGGTCCGCGTTGGAGTCGTTGGAAAGTTGTAGTCTTCGATGCCTTCTGCTTCTGGACTCTTTCCCCTGCTTTTTATTATATATATATATATATATATATATATATATATATATATTATTTTTTTATTTAATTGTCTTCTTTTTTTAGAAAAAATATATTATATAATTTTTTTTAAGATTCATCGTAGGTGCTCGAAGCACCGTTACCTATATTTCTAATCATAGAATATTAAATTTACGGTGAAGATTAATTTTTTTTTCTCTTATTTTTTTTCTCATTTCTAATTTATTTATCATATATTATATATTTTTACGGTTAAAAATATAGGTAGCATGTCCTCTACTTAAAAGAGCATCTTTATTTTTTCCTTT
The DNA here is from genome assembly GCA_001647135.1 of Pontederia paniculata. Classification (NCBI taxonomy): domain Eukaryota; kingdom Viridiplantae; phylum Streptophyta; class Magnoliopsida; order Commelinales; family Pontederiaceae; genus Pontederia; species Pontederia paniculata. Next base: position 11,085 of record LTAE01000219.1, on the reverse strand, counting down.
TTTCTAATTTCAATTAGTGGAGTATCTTAGAAAAATCTACCGGAAGATGTCGGCCGTTGATATCCGTCGGGGCGGATTCTGATCGTGCGATTAAGTCTTTAAGATTGATGGTGGATTGTGATTGGCGGGTCCCAAGGTGGTGTGAAGGTGACCAACCACGTTGGGTTTCTCTAAGCAAAAAATGCCAAAAACCAAAAATTTAAGAAACTGATTCGATTTTACATAATTTTTTTAGATTTTTTTCTAAATTAAAAAAAAATTAGATCAATTTTTAAATTTTGAAAAACTACTCGAGTGGTCTGATGGAGACCTACATAGTTAAAATTTTATTAATGTACGTTATTATTATAATATTTTGAATACTTTTAATATATAAAAAATATTCAATTAATGTATAAGTTTTGTAAATAAATATTAAAAAAATATATAAATAATAAATAACGATATTACTATATTATAACATGTAGTTGTTGTTAATTTATCTAATAAAATATTTTTAATATTATTGTAAATAATAAAATTATAGAAATATAGGAGTTCGAAAAAATCTTATATTTTAATTAGGCTATTGAAATCAATGTTTTAAAATCTGACTCGGATATCGACCTGGATAGTTTGACGATCAGGTCGGACCAAAAATCGATCGGACCGGATGGTCGAATCGAATATTAATAAATTAATAAAAAAATATAAAAAAATGGAGTGACCACCTTCAGTTACTACAATAAAAAAATATAAAATCAAAATACATGAGTACATATTATTGATTATAATAACATGATATTTTTTAGTTCTAATTCATAATTGATAATAGTGCTTAATGATAAAAAATAAATAATAAGATAATTATTATTTCATTAAGTTTTTTTATTTAACGTATTTTTTAAATCTTACTTATATGAAAAAGTATATTATTTAGCTTTAGAAAAATAAAATAAATTATTATTATTATTTGAAAAATAATAATTTTTTTTGGCCATGACCCGTTTTAGACCCCGGACACCGATCCGACCGACAGGGCGAGGCCGAGTTTTACAACATGGGTTGAAATATGAAAATAAAATTGCAACTTTTTTAAAAAATATAGTTTAAAAATTCGATAATAAAATAATAATAATAATAATTTTTTGAGGACTCCGAATTATTCTAGTAGAAATCAAATTTCTTAAATTTTTAATGTTTGACAATTATAAAGAAACTTAATTAATCAAAAAAATATTTTAATTGATTAGAAAAGTATATTAAAAGTTAGCAAAATGATTTCCTCTTTTTAAAATGAAAACTTTTTTTCTTTCACTAATTAAACATTATTCATATTTTTGGAATAACTTTTCTTCTATATTTAAAAGCATATCATCATCCTTAGTAATTTATTTACATCAAAACAAACTGAATCTAAGATTTCAACACTTGCATTAAAATGCTTACTTTTTTATTTCGTTCCATGTTAAAGTTATGAGTTTCCCTAACCTTTCTCTTATGATTGTAGAGTAGGGAGTTATTTTTTATAAAAAGAAAAGATGATGTGCATGGAAGAAACTCGATAAGCAAGAAAAAGATAATTATAATTTGATTTTTTTGTGTATGCATTAAATTTCATTAAGAGTTTTATTTATTTTAGTTAAAGGTACAATTTAAGATAATCAAGACTAATGATACTTCAAAATATTAGGGTGCCAATAAAAATGGTTATAATTGATCACAAACACTACACATGCATAATTATCAAATTTGAGGGATGTTGATAAGATAAGTTAGACATATATAGAGATAAGGTTGAGACCGTAGGAATTACTCAGGGGTCATTTTGTACGAGGTAATCCATAATTTAAATAGATTATTGATTATTTAATTTAAAATTATGAGAATTCACAATATCATCATATTTGATTGTAATATATTATCGGATAATCTAAATACCTCCTCACTGATAATTAAAATAGCACTTTTCAAATAATCAATAAGATGATATATATTTTGACAAAATTAATTTTTAAAATATTCATATTTTATTAAGAAATCATATTGTTAACATCATCTTTTTTTTATTTCTTAATATTCTTTTATGGATCATTGATAATTCCAACTCACTTTGTTTTTATTTTACCCTTTTGGTTGAATAAAATAATATATTAATAAAGTTTAATAATTTTTAAGATATTTTAGTAATTTAAATTATAATTTATGTTATTAATATTTATCAAATACTATAATATGATGTTATTTATAATTTATAAAATAATAATCTATTTTAGTGGTTATCTAAATAACCGTTAATAAAAATGAAAATGCGCCAAACAACCCGCTAATTAATGGAGATGAAATGATTCATTTTGATAAAAAATTGTTTGAGTATTATCTTCTTAAATTGAAAATTTGTTTATGATTCATTTTGAGAAAAATTTCTAGCCGTTTATTGTACCTATGTTCTATTAATATTTAGTAGTTGGTGCTATATTCAAACAAATAAAAGGAAATAACAAGGACTAGTTTTAGTAGTTGATGCTATATATTTCTATCATTTGATTTTGATGCAATTAAGTATTGCAGGTCCTTACTTGGTTGGAAACTTACATACCATGTATTCATTTGCAGTTCAGGCATCATAGGAAAAATTGCTAGATAATCATTTCAATAATTGGAGTGTAATAAAAATAATGTCATACATTGGGGGTGCAGAGTCAGATGTTCTACAATCTTATTCTTCTAATGAAAATAATTTTTCAATTGTTTCTTGACACACAGATTAAAAAAAAAATCTGAAAAAGAAACAATTCACATAATTCAGTTATCTCCTGATTTGTTTCCCTCCAAAAGCAGCTGATCTTTCTGAACCAATTGCAGCAATGAACTCCACTGTCACCTTCACACTGTTCACAGATGCCAATTCACTTAGAAGAGTTGATGACCAACTATTTTCTCCACCTGCTAAATCTGATACTCCCCGGATTACGATCACAGGAACACCGGGAGACATCGCCGTCTGTTCAGATAACAAACAACACACAAAGAAGTTGCAGCATTACTATCTCCATTCATGGTTTCATTTTTAATTGTGCAGCAAATGATAAAAAAAAAAAGCAATCTTGTTAATTTCCACTCCAGCTCATATAAATTCGATTCGTTTATAGATTCTGAAACTTCTTGATTGTATCATATATTGACATCTTATGGACTATGAAAATATAAATTTGGCTCACCATCACAACTGCAGCACTCTCCTCATCTACTGTTGAGACCCCAAATTCCTGAAAGAGGAAGTCTCTATAGGCTGCATTGTCCACGAACACATCAGCCGTGGAGGCTTTCAGTCCGCACACTATTTCCGGAGCTTTCGGCAAGCAGTAGGTTTCATTAATGCATCTCTGCAACTCCACCTATAAGCACATCAAAGACATTCAAGTCCGGGTTTATATACATTTAAGATATAATCCAACTTTGCCTGGAGAAATTAAGAAAACTATAGAAATTTAAGCTTGACTATAAGCAAGGAAGTAGAATTTGTAGCATTTACTTGCTTGTACCTTAAGTTGTTCTGAAATCTTAAGCCATGAAGAATTTATTGTCAGCCAAAAGACTTCCTCCATGGGCTTTCCAGTGGAGTAGAATTCCTCAGTTTTGAACAGCAATCCTGATAGCAAGTTCCCTCCCTCCGCAGGGATATTGTAGTTCCTGAAGCTCAGCTGAGATGACTCCTTCAATGTGTGGAATTTCTGATTCAAGAGATATCGGAATCATAATTTCTTATGTGAAACCAGTAAAATATACAGAGAAAACATATGAAATTGCAACTGAAATAGTATAAAGCAAGGTTTCTGAGAGCTGCAATATCATTTGTCCTTCGAATTTGCTACATGAAGTTTCCTCTTTCTATCAGCTACACCAAATTCTTTGGATATAATCTCAATCGAACTTGATATTCTTATATGAACCATTATACTATTTTTTATGTTGATATGAAATTGCAACTGAAATATTATAAAAAACTAGGTTTCTGAGAGCTGCAATATTGTTTGTCCTAATTTGCTACATGGAGCTTTTAAACATGAATCTTTGGTGGTCTCTTCTTTCTTTTTGAGATTATGAAGTTTCTTAAATTGGCAAAAGGCTATCAGCTACAACCGGTTCTTTGGATATAATGTCGATCGAACTTGATATTCTTATCAATTTGACCAACTGAGCTTATTACCGGTATGAACGATAATTTAGTATAGACGCAAGCATTTCATCGTTTAGACGAATTCATATTCAGTATCATGTATCATGTCGGGGTCATGAATGTTCATAACCGAGTCAGTTGGAAGGGAGGAGATCAAAAGATGACTTACTGTCCATGTCCAGGATCCAGTGAAGGCTAAAGATTTGGGGATGCTAACATCGCCGAAGGACAAGGAGTTGTTAGTACTCCCAGCTATTCCATAATGAACAATTCCCCAAACATCGAACACATCTAAAAGAATCTGAACTGTAATCCCTGCATTCAGCTGATTCCACAGAGAAAAAGAAACGAAAAAAATACTGTCACAACAATCTAATTCAAACATGTAAGACTTCGAAGTAAATTCGCCACAGTAAATGACTCGGCGCGCCATTCGGAACAAATCAGAGGACTCCATCTCTGGTAATATGATATGTTGAGCTAAAACAAGATGCAAAATTGGGCTGTGGACATGCATGATATTAACTAAAGCTACAAGTTTCAAGTTCTGCACACAGAATTGCCGGAATCGAGCTCAAAGATCTGCTGCATTGTTCTTATGTTCTTCATCATTCTCACATTTTCCACTGATTCCATTACCAGAGAAACAAAAATGGCTGAGCAGAAGAAACAGCTTCATGCAGACACGAATTCAGAATCCAAATTTGCTGCATTGTTCAGACATAGAATTGACGGAATCGAGCTCAAAGATCTGCTGCATTGTTCTTTTCTTCTTCATCATTCTCACATTTCCCACTGATTCCACTTACCAGAGAAACAAAAATGGCAGAGCAGAAGAAACAGCTTCATGCAGACACGAATTCAGAAACCAAATTTGAGCTCACATTGTCTATCTGATCAAGAACAAGAACTACTGATAGAAAAGGAGAAGAAGAACAAGAACAAGAAGAGTTACCCTTCGCTGGCCGGACAGTACATAAATCACGTCCACATCTCTGATTCTTCCGACGTGAAATCTTCTTCCTGAACCCCGACAAATCCGTCATGAGCTCACTGTGGAATGCATTGGGGAGGTCCAGGAGTTGAGCGTACCGTAGAGGTCGACGGGGGCGGATGTGGCGGCGAAGGCTCCCGACGACCGGAGAGCTTCTGCCTCCGGCCGATACGACATGACCAGTCCGACGAAGGGGCCGAGCTCGTTGACCCTGTCAACGGCCGCGTGCAGCGGGTGCGACGAGCGGAGCCCTGCAGAGGACTGGCAGCAGAACAGCAGCTGCAGCAGCTGCAGGAGGAGGAGGAGGAGGAAGCACGACGATGAACGAGAGCTCATCCACCGGCGGCGGCCGGAGTTTGACCGTTGGGTGGCCATGGTAGTAGGCCTGTGGAAGACGTGTAGCTGTGCAGGAGTTGGATCCTGCTGCTGGATTTTGCTGCTCGGAGTGATTGGCTGAGACGTTTCAGTACAAAACAGAGATCTTTTTTTTTTTGTTCCACGCGAATCCAAAAGAAAAGTTACCTCGAAATCGAGTTGGATCTTTCTTCATTTCTTTTGTTGTTGTTTAATTAGGACGCTGTTCTATTTTTCTTTTTTTAAATTTGTACACATATTTCAAAAATACATATGCACTTATTTATTTACTATTCTTTTACTCGGGAAACGAGAAATGTTTTTTTTATTCACGTGGATCTAAAGAAAAAGACACGAAATCCATGATAAGATATAATATATTTTATTAAAAAAATTATTTAATTAGGTAATATTATATAATTTATAAATGAATACTAAATTTTTTTATTTTTTTATTTATCATAAAGTTATTCAAGGACAAATCCAGAATAAAAAATTAGTGGACTGATACATATAAAAATAAAATAAAAAAATTAAGAGATGTCAAGAATTGAATCCTAAACCTCAACATAGTACCCAAAACTCTATAATCATTACATCAAGTAGATAATTTTATTCTCTTTTAATATTTATTTTATATATTGATTGTATCTATTAGTGTCCCCCGCACACACACAACTATATATAGGTCCGCCCCTAAATTTATTTATTTTTATTGAGAAGATAAGTAATTTGATGTTACCTACTTAAGTATATAATAGTTATTTTTGGTAATCATCTTTTCTTTCTTTTTTTTCTTATGAGTTACTGTCTTAGATGATTTATACTCGTCAACATTTTTTATTATTTTTTATTTCTTAAACTATATGTATAATTTTACTTTATCTTTTATTTTTATTATCTAAGTAATTTTTTAATCTTCGTTCTAATTAATTTATATTATTTCGAGTCACACACTTAATTATTATGAATAAAATTTCAAAAAATAAAGAAGAATTCAAATTCGAAACTTTTTAAAGAAAAGCAACTACCTACATATTAATCTATTAGTCTTTACTTTCTAAATTTTAATACTACTCATTTGCATCTCAAACTTTTAGAACATTTTCAAAATGCCTAGTGAAATTAGAACATGAATCTAGTAAAATTAAAAAGGGAAATTTAGTGTTTCCTATTTGAATATATAGTACTTTCACTAAATTATATTTTATTGCTGAGTCATCTTCTCCTCCTCTCTTTTTGCTGCTCTTCAATGGTGACTGGTGACTTGTTGTCTTAAATGCTCATCAACTTCTTTTATTATTTTTTTATTTCTTAAAATATATGTATACTTTTACTTTATCTTTTTAAACTTTTTATTCATTATCTATATAATTTTTGAACCTTCATCTCAAATAATCTACATCATTTCGAATCACGCATTTAATTATTACGAATAAAATTTTTAACAAAAATAAAGAAGAATTCGAGTTTGAAACTTTTTTAAAGAGAAGCAACTACCTATTACTCTATTAGTCTTTACTTTCTAAACTTTAGTACTACTCATTTGCATCTTTTAAACTTTTAGAACATTTTCAAAATAGTGAAATTAGAATCTGAATCTAGTAACATTAAAAAGGAAAATTGCAACTGAAATAGTATAAAACAATATTACAAAAGCTGCAATTTCATTTGTCCATCTAATTTGTTACATCAAGCCTTTGGCAAACTCTCATTTCTTTCTAAAATTATGAAATTTCAAAAAAATTATATATTTAATAATTTTATGAATAATAACATATTTTAATAAAAATAATGATAAAACATGAAATTATTAAAATATAAGTAACTTTAGTATTAATTAATTTTATTTATATTAATACTAGAATTTTGAATTATTAAGATCAAATTTAGATTATTCGATAATCTGATGAAAATTAATCGATCAAATAAAGTTTAATCTGATTGAGACAAATTCATATTCATGTATCATGTTAGGTAACCAATATTCACAACTGGGACAGGAAAGAGATAAAACAAATGATTTATTATCCATGTCTAGGCACTAGTGGAGACTAATATTTCTGAGAGACCGTTTAGATTCATGTCAGGAAGATCTACTATAGAGGTGATTTATTTACTAAGGAGAATGATGAAGAAGTATCGAAGTAGGAAAAGAGATTTATATATGATTTTTGTTGATTTAGAAAATGCGTATGATCGTGTACCAAGAGAGGTACACTGGAAAGCATTGCAAAAGAAAAGAGTGAGTGTTGCATATACTAAGATTATACATGATATGTAAGATGGAGCATTGACTAAGGTTATGAAACCAGGAGGAGAGACGAAAGCATTTCATATAAGAATTGGCCTACACCAAGGATCAACTTTAAGCTCATTTTTATTTAACTTAGTTGTGGATGCTCTAACCGAGAGTATCATAGATGAGGTACCTAAGTGCATGCTCTTTGTTGATGATATCGTACTTTTAGCGGACTCAAAAGATGAGATTAATGCAAAATTGGAAATATGGAGAAACACATTGAAGTCAAAAGGTTTTCGTTTAAGTAGGAATAAGACAACGTATATTCATTGCAATTTCACAAATAGACAATTTAGAAGCGATTTAGAAGTTAGGTTAGGAGATGATATAATTTTTCAAGTGACAAAGTTTAAATATTTATGATAGTCAAAAGGTTTTCGTTTAAGTAGGAATAAGACAACGTATATTCATTGCAATTTCACAAATAGACAATTTAGAAGCGATTTAGAAGTTAGGTTAGGAGATGATATAATTTTTCAAGTGACAAAGTTTAAATATTTAGGATCAATTATAAGATAAGATGGGGAGATTGATGATGATGTTAACCATAGAATTCAAGCTGGTTGGTGTAAGTGGAGGAAGGCTACTGGAGTCCTTTGTGATAGGAAAGTATCTCATAAGGTTAAAGGGAAATTCTACCGCACTGCTATAAGACCAGCAGTGTTATATGATAGTGAATGTTGGGCTATGAAGAGACAACATGAACATAAAGTAGGGGTAGCTGAAATGAGGATGTTGAGATGGATGTGTGGGCATACTAGAAAGGATAAGATTAGGAATGATCATATACATGAACAAGCCGGAGTGACCCCTATTAGCGAGAAGATAGTAGAGAATCGTTTGAGGTAGTTTGGTCATGTTCAGAGAAGGACATTAGATGTGCCAGTAAGGAGGATAGAGCAAACAATCTGAAGTCTGATTAAAAGAGAGAGAGGGAGACCAAAGCGAACACTTGGCAAGCTAATAGAACGAGATTTATTAGCGAATAATATACTTAAAAATTCAATTACTGATAGAGTGCAATGACGTCGTATAATCTATGTAGTCGACCATATCTAGTGGGATAAGGCTTTGTTGTTGTCGTCGTCGTCTAGGCACTAGTGAAGGCTAGATAAATGCTACTAACATCACCCAAGGAGCTCATTCAATTAATTTAATATACTATGATTAAAAATTAATAATTTTCTCTTTTAGTTGTTCATATTTTGAGACTAAATTTAAATGATCAACAATCCACTTATAAAAGTAAGAAAATATAAAAAAATAATTGTAGTTCACTTAATTTTATCGATTCCCCAAACATTGGACTCATATAAGTGAATCTTGAACTACAATTCCTGTATTACTGAAACAACACTATTAAAACAAACTAATTCAAATCAAGTTCGATTGGCACACTTAATTAGTAAGTGTGTGTCTTGGATTGAGGGAACAGGAGCTAGTAGCTCAGAGTTCGAGCTTCGAAATCATAAATTTGAACAGAGGAATATTATTTATGCTCTTTACCTCGAACATCGTATTAGTCAGATGCTAGTAACTCTGGACACCAACGAGTAGTCATCGAAAAAAAAAACTAATTCAAACATGGGTGAATGAGAATCAAATTGAAAACGGCTTGGCCCCAATATGTGTGCTTTTGTATTTTGTTGTCTACCAAAAGCATAATTAAATTTTAAAATGAGATCCACGATAATAATAAATAAGGATGAAGAAATTATTGCACATGCATATCTGATGACTTCAGTAAAATTTTGGATTACTAGATTGTATAGAATTATTAGAACTTAATTGATTCTGTATTTAGATGATAATGAAAAAAATGATTAATCCAAATTCTAATGTAGAGTTATTAATCTTCATACTTTCTCAAACATACTAATTGTATAAATCAATAATTCTTTTGAATACCCATCCAAAATCCCCTATATTCATATTTACTACGCACTTAGATTGAACTAGTGTAACGCCCCCAAATCCACACCCCACTACATGGTCAAAATGTGGACCTGAGACGCTACTCTGTGACTTGTGTCTTGACCCTTTGACTAGTTAATAAAAAATTATGAAATAAATATAGGAAAAAAATAAGATTGGGATGACTAAAAGGTCCAATAGATAAAATGTGAAAGATAGCCAACTGTGAGTCTATATGTCTCTCAACAACAAAGAGTTCAATATTTTGGCAGACTGTCATACAACTCAATTATTCAAAGATAGAGAGACCTAATGATAAGAGACTAAAAAGACATTCATGTGCAGGCATGATCCATCACAAGCATCAACTGTCACACACCACCAGCATCAAGAATTCATCATAGCCTAGTTATCTATGAGATTCAACATAAGAGAAACGATATCCCATGAGCATAAAACACTTAGTATGTAAGGCATCAAGTACATAAGATAAGTAATAACCATTGGCATGAATAAAAATATCAAGATGGTATTAAATTAGGCTTGTGTACTATAATAATGATCATTGGTAAAAAAATATAATCTAAGTCTGCCAAGTATAAAGGTATAGTTCTACTCTCCTAGAACATCATCAAGGGTTCATACCTTTCATCTACCATAAAACAATATCAGGTAAAACCATCATTATCCTGGGACAACATCAGGAATAAATCTACCCTGAAACAATATCAAGTAAAATTATCATTATCCTAGGACAACATGAGGAATAAATCTATCATGGAATAACATCAGAGAATAACAATATCCTAAAACAGCATCAGAATTGTATCTCCTGTTTTGGAACAACATCAGAACACAGATAAAGTAAATCATATCCTGGAACAACATCAGGATTATGCCTCCGCCCTGGAACAACATCAGGACATAAGAAAATACAAGATCCTTGTATTAATGTTAGTACTTTAATATGAATCACTTTAGCAATCTTAAATCTTATCCCATTAATCTATTCAAATGACTTTGGGATAATTTAATTAATTGCTCATGAGTCTTCCAAGTACGTCGACTACCAATGGTTGATGCACTAACCACGACCAATGCCTAAATATGAGAGGATGCACGTGAATCCTTTTCGATGAACAACGGGAGCAGACTGAACAAAAAGAATCAAGTAGCAGCCACAGTACCCGCCCTATCTCATTAACTCTAGCGGCTCCTAAATAATAGTCAGCGTCCTATTTGTGTTATTAATCTTGCACCCTTACCTCAACAAGGTCATTAGATTTTTTCTAGATTTAAATCAAAGATTTGAGTTTTGTCTACTAAGTTTAGGACGCGGACTGTGTGGTCAAAATATGGCTC
>LTAE01000218.1:66149-101468 GCA_001647135.1 Pontederia paniculata | reverse complement strand
TTCTTCTTCTTCTTCTTCTTCTTCTTCTTCTTCTTAAATCCTTCTTCTTCCCTCCAATCTTGATGAAGCTCTAATACCTTCCTCTCCTTCCCTTGATGCTTCAAGCTCTTATCATAAGCCCTCTTGGTCTAGGGAAATGGTGATTCTTCCAATCTCTTAAAACCCTAGCTTTGGTGTCCTCATGATGGAGAGAAGTGAGGAAGAGAGAGAGTGAGAATGAGTGAAATGAGGAAATGAGCCTGATTTTTCTTTTTTTATACTTATGGCATCATGAGTTTTAGGGTGGATTTTGGACTTAGTTGGTTAAGTGAGTTTGTTTATCCATTTGGGCCTCTTCATTATTTTGGAGTTTTACAAGTGGATTAAAAAAACTTAATCCAAAAAGAAAACACTTGCAACCAAACTAAGCTAAAAGTTTAGTATTGCTTACCAAGCTTTGAACAGTTGGTTGCTCAGTTGTTAGAGTTAATTCCATTGGCTGTTAACTCCTATTAATTGTCCCGACTTGGTTGGGGACTTCCAACTAATAAAATCTGATTCTGAGTTTTTATCTACAGAATAGGACTAGCTCTAGTACCCTCTATTGACAAAGAATTGGGATGATAAGTTTTATATCATAATTCTATTTGAAACAAAAAAATATAAAATATCAACATTACTGATGCGAAGCAAGTAACCACATATATAAAACCTCTTATTTCACTTGATTCAACCTTCTATCTTTATGAATAAAGAACCAAAATTAAGAAACATGTCATAACCGATTAAACAGATGATTCAATAGCCTCATCCTTTAGGATCCGTTAGCCTGGAACCGATCTCCAGGATTTAGGAAATGGACCCGCTTAACCGAGAACAACAATATGACCAAAAAGTGAGAAATTTCCACTTTCCATGATTCGCTTCTTTGGCCCACATCTCACTCTCTCTCCAGGCATTTGGGGGAGGGGGGATCGGGCGACCCTTCGATCCGTCGCCCGTCGAAGGAGGGGAGGCAAACCAAGCGGAGTGTAAAGGCGAAGAGGGAAGAGCGCAGGTAGCGGCCCCGTCGGGCGCGCCGACTTGTGGGGGCGGGGCGGGGAGAAATGATCACGCGCTCCAAACTCGTCGAGCAGCTGAGGGAGTACCTGATCCGATAACAACACTAGTGGGATGCCCTCGCCGTCTTCTCCCCCAAGTCTCAGATCACCTCCAGGTCGCCCTTTCTTTGCTTTCGCATTGTGAACCTTGTGAATTCAATTAGATGCAATCCAACTATTAAAATCACTTAATTTGACACAAACTTCATGCCTATTGATATTTCCTTTGTTTTGTTTAATTCCCTCTTTGTATATGATTTTTTTAGGTGTTTAGATTGTTATTAAAAGAAATGAGCACACTTGATTTCCCTGAGTGATGGGCATAGATAATATATATTGTTTAACATGAGACTTGAGTTTGGATGCTTGGACGAAGCTTAACAATTGCGCTTCAAGATGGATGAAAATAAGAAAAGGAAGATAAGTAGGTGTATTTGGTAAATATCCTTTGAAAATTGAGAGCGTTAAAATTCATATTTCTTGGCGATTCCAGCAAAGTTGCTAACTGATTTACGGAGTTGGTGGTGAGAAACCTTTGTTCGCGTTTGGCCACTAGAAAGAACATTTTGAATTGGATTGTTGTCCAGATTCCATTTATTTTTTGTCTAAGAGATATAACCAAGATCCATAACACATAATTTGCATTATATCTTCCATAATACTTTTGCCATAAATTTGGTTGATGCTGAATATTTATTTAAATGAACGTGTGGATTCGTGATAATTTTAGTACTTGTGGATTCAGAATTTCAGATATCTATATGATCCTCCAGGTAGATTTTGCAATTAAGGAGAAAGTTTATGCTGCTTCAACTTAGTCATTCCCAATAAAAAAAAGAAAACTTAGTCATATACGGCTTTCCCATCTAATATATATTTTGGGTAAATGTGGTTTGTTAGAATGATACAAGCTTGCAGCTTTCGATTTGTAAACTTTATATAGGCAATTCTATTGTTCACGAGGGATTTCCCTTATAATTGTTAAATAGAACATTACCTCTTTTTTTCTTTTACTCTCCCAGGATGACTATGTTATACTTTCTACCAAAAACTTCACACCCAGCCAATCCCAACGCGACACAAATAAATTATGCACGTTTATTCCAGACAACTTTCTTCTTACATGGCATCGACACTTTTTCAATATAGACTGAAGCTTGATTTTGAGCCAAAAACTGATTTTAATTCATTGTTTGATTGAATTAGTATACCATTGTACTTTTGCATGATGAAATGTAAGTGACTCCCGGTGATAATAGTTGGGCATTGAATCAGTTGCGTAGGACTTCTCTTTGATGTAGCATGTAGTCACTTGAATTTAACTGCAATATAGTCCTCTACTACTGAATATGGGCATCCAGTTTTCTTGGGTCAGTCTAAATAATACATTTTGTGGACAAAGATGAGCCACCTACATCCTCAGAAATAAACAAGAGTGCAGTTTGGACAGAATGCAGTCTGATTATATCTACAAAATCAAAACACATACCAAAAAAACATACTGAAAAAATACCAAAAAAAATAGAACACTTAGTCTTTGGTGGTATTATTTTTTCTGAGAGGATCGGTTGTAGCCCTTTTAAGAATATTTACCTTTTCTACAAAGTAGGACAAGGACAAATGATTTAGATGAATTTTTCGGTTGTTGGGTGTTTCACTTTCACAAAAACATGGATTTAAATTAGGGTTATTTCCTCTTTGTCCCACTATTTGAAAAGTTCCACTTTGTGCCCATGAACTTTTCAGGCTTTTCCACTTATCCTTTTATGTTAGATGTTGTACGCCTTTTTTTAATCTTTAATGAGGAAACTAGCCCTTAACCATTTACTTGTTAACTAAATTGTTATTATAAAGTAAAAAAGGAATAATTTAAATGGGGTGCCTACCTCCCTTTGCCGTGTCTTCAACAGGGGCAGGCTATGATGCATGAGTATGGGTACGGTACCAATATTTGATACCGGTATGGGTACGAGGTATGTCAATTTTCTTAAATCGTGTACGGGTACATCGATAAACATTATAGAAATATATTTCATATGTATCAAAATAAAATATTTCCTTAAAAAAATGATTTAAGACTCATTTGGGTAAGGAATTGGAATTGTCATTGTACATTGTTTCCCTAAAAAAATCATTGTACTTTGTTAAAAATATGTTTAATCGTCAGTTTTCCTGGTGCAAAATACTGTTTCCTGGTGACTTATTATACATTTAGCTACGAAATCCTTTCTTTATAGGGGTAGTTATAAATGCACATAGAAAGCTATTTTAAGCACCATGCACAGCTGTTGTTAGAAAATTTCCAATATGAGTTATCAGCATGGACTGTTCTTCATAACATATCAACTCCTAATTTCTGCATGCCCTAAAAAAACTCTTAATTTCTTCATCTATTATGATTCATGTTTAAATTGAAAATAGGTGGAATTTGAAATTGATTATCTTCTTTGAGCCTTCTTTTCATCCACTAATATCTTGTTGAATTATTTTGCATTGTTATTTTCATTTGATTATTTCAATTTCATCCTCTTTTTTACTTCCACAACATTTTGAATGGCTGCTTAGGTTGTTGCATGTCCAATTTCTTGTAGGGTAAATTTCATGGATTGTCCCTCAACTTTACCATCTATATTAGAATTGTCTCCAACTTTAATTTGTAATTCTGCATGATTTTTTTCCCAAACATCTTCATAACCCACTATAGCTTGTCTGCGGGTGTCTTTTCTTTAAGACGTGACTGTCCTAAAAATCTATTCTCTCTCCTTTGTATGATTTAATAAAAAGTCTTTTTTTAAATGCGAAAGGATAAAAAAAATGTTATTTAAATTAAGGGGACCATAAAGAAATGTTGGAAAACTTGAGCTGTAAAATATTGAATATTTTCTCTTAATTTTCTAGAAACCTTTTTTAATTTAAATATTTGTAGTTATTTATCAAAAGCATTAGTTTAATGGCATAAACTACCAATCAGAGTTGACTTTTGACCAATTTCACTGAAAAAGAAAATAACAACTAATTTTGTTTCCCAACAACCTTTAACAACACGGACAATTGATTTAGGACTTCCTACAAAAAAAAGATCTAACTTTTTTTAAGAACAGTTAGGAGTCATTTGAGTAAGGAATTGGAGTTGTCGGTACTTTGTTTCTGAAAAAAAAAGCATTGTTCTTTGTGACAAACCTGTTTCGTAGTCTGTTTTCCTGGTGTTGATTACCGTTTTGTGGTGATTTATTATGCAAGAATGAGGGACATGACGATTGAAAGAAAAAGTTATAAGTTTGGGGATAGTATGAATAGCAACCAAAGTTAGGGAATAATTTGGATATAAAGGATAAGGCAGGTGAATGATCCTTGAAATTTGAGAAGGTTGCAATGAGACTTCGAAACTAGCATATACTTTGATGATGCATATATGCAGTTGGAATTAATTCTAAATTGGAAACTAGATTTTAATATTCCTTAAAAAAGCTCGGTTTTAATATCTCTGTGATGAATGCAAACCTAGTAACTAGGTTAACTGATTCTCTAAGCACATTCTCTCATATATTGATTCTCCTCACACTAACCAGCCATTTTAACTTTCTTTATTCCTTCAAAGAATGATCATTGTCCTAACCATCTTTAGCACATTCTGCATGTGTATTGTTCTACCTTGTATCTTGACATGTTTAACTTATCCTCTGATGATGCATATATGCAGTTTGGAATTAGTTCTAAACTGGAAACTAGATTTTAATATTCCTTAAAAAAGCTTTGCATGTGTATTGTTCTACCTTGTATCTTGACATGTTTAACTTATCCTCTGATGATGCATATATGCAGTTTGGAATTAGTTCTAAACTGGAAACTAGATTTTAATATTCCTTAAAAAAGCTTGGTTTTAATATCTCTATTATATATGCAAACCTAGTAACTAGGTTAACTGATTTTAACCAGTGTTTGAATTCTTTAAGCACATTCTCTCCCCTTATTGATTCTCCTCACACTAACCACTTAGCCATCTCAGCCATTTTAACTTCCCTTTTTCCTTCAAAGAAAAATCATTATCCTTATCATCTTTAGCACATTGTGCATGTGTATTGTTCTACCTTGTATCTTGACATGTTTAACTTATCCTTTCATTCTTTTATTGAGAGAAAACAGATGGCTACAAAGTAGAGTAGCCATCCTCTCAATTTTTTTGAGAGGGTATCGTTTCAAATTTCTCTAATAAAAGTTATTCGTTCAAATGCAATCCAGGCACAACAGATATTAGCCTACAACCCATATCCAGTATTCCCTAGCAATCATGTTGATAACAGCTTGAATCTATCTTAAAACATGGATGTTAATAAAATGAACCTATTATTTTTTGATAAGACAAGGAAGGTTACCCAATGTAACCATCCATTGGAATTTCATTAACAAATATTAGAGAAACTACTTCACCTTTCCTTGAGCTATAGTATATTACATCTGTAACTTGAGTGGTTTGTTGAATTTTTCAGTAAACGGAGTGCAATGTAAAGTTTCCAAGAACAAAAAGTTCAATTACTCTATTATTTTCCCCTCTAGAAAATTACTCTATTGTTTTCCTATGAAGAGTCTTTTGGTTCATTTGTGAGACAACTAATATTTTTTATTTTATATTCTGTGTTATTAAAACTAACTTGACATAGTCTTAGCTACTTTTTGCTTGTGCAGGCGATATGCTATCGTGGCTCTTGCATACGCTCTGCTAATTTGTTTTCTTGTAGTATCTTGTTATGCTACACTTCATTTCAAATACTATAAGATTTCAGGATTCATTGTATGTCTTGAAATTCTTCTTCCTGCATACCTTAAGTTTTCTAGTTATAGATGGCTTGCAAAGAAAAGGGAAGAAAGAATGTTGTTACCTTTGTCCATGTGAATATTTTTCAGAAATTCTATCAAGTTTTCCGCTTAATATGATGACTTAATGAAGAATCAATGACTTCAGTTTAATCACCTTAATTAGCCACTCATGTCTTTTCTTGAGGTGATCCAATTGTGACGGCATATTCTCGATTTTTGGAGTTGTCTTGACATAACTCATGTTTGTTGCATTTTTTAATGCGCATACTTATGAGAAGAACTTTATCACATGCTTCCTTAATGTAACATCAATTATCCCCTTAAAAAATATAACATCAATTATTTGCAATAACCCAAATACATTTTAACATACTGCCATTTTTCCTTTATGTTTATTGAACATTCTTGGCTATAGAATAGCTACACTTTGTGATATGGTGCATTCCCTTGCTGCATAGCAAGAAGCACCATCTATTTGCTTGTTGTTGGAGGTGCTCAGTCTGAATTTAAATTTCAAATTTTGCTCTTGTGCAATCCTTTTTCGGTCGCTAGGCTATGTTGTGCTTTGGACAATGCAAATTGTTGATATGTTACTCCATTATGATAGTGGCATGGGTAAGGAAGGCACGGCTAATTGGAACTTTTTTGTATAAAAAAGCAACCTAACTGCTCTTTAATGATAAAGATACTCCAAATTATCAGAACTGAACATAAAAATATTTCTTTATTCCTAGTACTATAAGCGAGGTTCTAAGTAAAAAATGTTAACATATTATGATCTCTCAAAGGAATCTCTTAAAATACTCTACATTACCTCTCAACATCACATAGTAATAGATATTATCTAACAAAAAAATTATCGCTTATTAAATTACTAGTAATGTGCATTACCATGTTTATTATATATAAATAATTCGACTGGAAATTTGGATTATCATGTTTACTTACAGAGAAGGATTACTAAGTAACATATATCAGTTTACCATAATACCCTTTATAAATATTATTAAGTTACAATTTTATATTATTAAATTAAAACTTATAAACTTAAATCATAAATTCGCAAATTAATGTATTAAGCCATTAATTCCCTTCAAAATAAAATAATATTTATAATTGATATCAATAATAATAATAATAATTAATAAAAATATTATTTTAATTAATAATATTTATAATTAATAATTAGTGATATATTCTTATT
The DNA here is from genome assembly GCA_001647135.1 of Pontederia paniculata. Lineage (NCBI taxonomy): Eukaryota > Viridiplantae > Streptophyta > Magnoliopsida > Commelinales > Pontederiaceae > Pontederia > Pontederia paniculata. Next base: position 94,370 of record LTAE01000218.1, on the reverse strand, counting down.
CATAATACAAATGTAATATAATTTATATAATTATTATTTAAAAAATGTTTACTACTATAGTATATTACTATTTGTGTTATTATTATATGGTATATTTTATTTTGTTATGTTTCATTTATGAAAGATTTAGATGGCAAATACAAAGACTAAATAAAAGCAAGATTATCACTTAAGTCGTAATATGGAAAGACACTCTTCTCCTCACTTTATATACAATTTGTATTGTTAGGAAATTCATATTGCCTACGAATTAGAATAAGTAAACAAAGTAATTTGATGGAACTTGATAATTTTAAGTTCAGATTATCGGTAGGAAAATACCTTCTAAGAAAAAAGAACCCTCTAAATTAAAGTTCTCAGCCACCTTTTTTGTAACTTCAAGCACTAGTATCCAAGATGAAATCCAAGGCCCTCAGTTATTTCACTAAGAAATGTTTGGGTACATAATCCACTCATTGCTTTAGCTAATTCCTCCCACATTGAAGATAAAGTACATGTTGACGTTTATTTATTTTTTCTTATGTGCATGATATACTTTTACTTTTATTATCAGTCACATGGAACATGATACCCCTTCCATATTGAAGATAAAGCACTTATGGTGATTTGCTATCTTTCTTTTGTGTATGATATATACTTTTTACTTATATTATTAGTCACATGGAGCATAGTGTTGAATTTTTCAACTTGCTTTAGTTATTGGTTTGCTTGAAGATTCTTCCTTTCGTTAATGGCTGTTTGATGTAGTAGTTTGAGTTTTAATTTATGGTTAGCATACCTTTCTTTACTGATTTTTAGAGGATACAGGATAGAAAATATAACATGCATGTGTCGGTACATGCATGTCATCACATTAAGCATGATGAAGAGCCATGCTTTGTTTACTATGGTCTGAAATTTTCTTCTTATCAGCGTGTCAAGTCCATGAACATTGACTGGTTGTAGTCCTCGTTTGTTTTCATTGTGGAATTTTTATTATTTCCACGTACCTATTGACCCCACATAAATGTAAAACAATTTCTAGTATTGGATGACATTGACACCAATAATGATATCTCCACCTGGCTTTGTTATTTAATTCTACATGTATTTTGGTTTGTGTATGCTCTTTGCTGATGATATCGTACTTTTAGCGGACTCAAAAGATGAGATTAATGCAAAATTGGAAATATGGAGAAACACGTTGGAGTCAAAGGGTTTCCGTTTAAGTAGGAATAAGACAGAGTATATGCATTGCAATTTCACGAATAGACAATTTAGAGGCGATTCGGAAGTTAGGTTAGGAGATGATATAATTTCTCAAGTGACAAAGTTTAAATATTTGGGATCAATTATAAGACAAGATGGGGAGATTGATGATGATGTTAACCATAGAATTCAAGCTGGTTGGTGTAAGTGGAGGAAGGCTACTGGAGTCCTTTGTGATAGGAAAGTACCCCATAAGGTTAAAGGGAAATTCTACCGCACTGCTATAAGACCAGCAGTGTTATATGGTAGTGAATGTTGGGCTATGAAGGGACAACATGAACATAAAGTGGGGGTAGCTGAAATGAGGATGTTGAGATGGATGTGTGGTCATACTAGAAAGGATAAGATTAGGAATGACCATATACGTAAACGAGTCGGAGTGGCACCTATTAGCGAGAAGCTGGTAGAAAATCGTTTGAGGTGGTTTGGTCATGTCCAGAGAAGGCCATTAGATGCGCCAGTAAGGAGGGTAGAGCAAACAATCTGGAGTCCGATTAAAAGAGGGAGAGGGAGACCAAAGCGAACACTTGACGAGCTAATAGAACGAGATCTATTAACGAATAATATACCAAAAAATTTGGTTACTGATAGAGCGCAATGGCGTCGTATGATCCATGTAGCCGACCCCACCTAGTGGGATAAGGCTTTGTTGTTGTTGTTGTTGTTGTATTTTGGTTTGTGTCCAGAAGTTTAATGTATCCTAACTATTTTTTTTGCATCCTAACTAATTCAGCAAAGTACTAGAGCATTTAAAGTTTCAATGTTTATTTTATTTTGTGTTCTTCAACCATTTAAAAGGTTCTTACCTGTTTGGATTGAGAGTAAAAGAATGAAAGGGAAATAAAAGGACGAGAAAAGTATTTCTTGTATGGATAATAATTTTGATGGAGGAAAAATGGTTGGGAAAAGAAAAAAAAATAAAGTTGAATGTAACAGATTTTCTCTTCATCTTTTTTTTATTTATTATTGAATTTTGTTACTGATTATAGTTAATATTCTATAGAGACCAGCTTTGAAGTTGTCTGTTCATTGACATTTGTCATATTCAAGGTGTTCACAAACTTATTGTGGAACAAACTGATTAACATGCACAAGCATAGCAAGATACCTCAAAGATGCATTTATTATTTTAGACTGAAAAAATGCCTTTATTTTATCCCATGAACTTGGAAATTATTGAAGTTACATAATTGTAGTTGTAGTTTAAAAAGAATGACTATAGCTACATGAATCATGATTAGGTCTTATGTTCCCTAGAAGTTATGCCATAGTTGTAACGCCCCCAAAACGAACTCACATGAGCCTCGCCTACATGGGCTTTCGACGACACCACATTGACCTTTGAACATACATAATGGGCCCACAAAGCATATATACACTAAGCAAGCCCATGGCATTATAAATAACATGACAGGGATAAATATAAATCACAGCGAAAAATATAACATAATCTCATGATAATTAAACATAGTAGTTAGGAAGAAGTATTACAAGATAACTTGATGATAGTTAAGACATGGCAGCAGAAACATATCATATAAAATTCATAAGTGTGGATAACATCTTGCCACCAAAGGGCATAAATCCATGGCCAAACATAAGATCCATAACATCACATGAGTCTTAGACTCATTCGACTCGAGACATAAAATAAAGATAAAAAGTTCATTAAATATAATCCTAATAACTTATAGGCCTACATGACCTAGACATGACCATGTGCAAACTAACATTTCCATTAGCACACCACTGCCAAGATCATCGTGCATCATCATCTGCATGGATCCAGGAGCATGGAAGGTGGAAACCCCCTGGTTATAGTATGTAAAGGTCAGCTCATATCATGCAATATAAGTATCATATATAACTCATCATGAACATATATCAATTCAGGGTAACATAAGCATGATCATAAGTATTACATACATGAAACATAGAAGAACTTATGCATCTTATGTTCATGTTTATCATCTTTTACATCATCTTTACATCTTTGCATAATTAGCCATATGATCCATATTGAGTTGACTTTAATTCACATCATTATCATCATCATCATCATCATCTTTTTAATTATAGGCCAATTATTATCTTTATTTTGATGAGCCTTGGGCAACATCAACACATAACATGGCTAGCTAGGTCGACCCTCCTTTCGGGACCATACATGGGAAGTTCAGTCACTATTACTAGTAAAAGATATAACTTTTCGAGAAGTGCCAAGTCATCTTCCCCCATCACTAGTGTGCCAATACTAAATTCCTCAAAGCTTCATCTTCATTACAATACAAACATAGAAATCAATCTTATGATTTTAACCTAATTATGACTTGACATGCATAACGGTGTCTAGGTGTATGTCAATCATCAAACAAGGTTTTTATCCTAAGAGCATGATAAATGTCATGTAACTATACAATAATCAACAAAAGAATATATACATGAGTCATTACTGCTCAAATAACAACCTAACATAATCATGACATATAATTATGCAATAATCATTAAAAGATTAACAACATTGATCATAATTGATTAATTAATAATATAACATAAACATAAAGAAAATCAATTAAATAGGTTAACATGACTAGATGATAAAAATAAGCGCTGCTACGAGTCAATTGGATGCGCTACGGCATGAGCGGGTGCGCTACGACCATTCTAGGGTTCTCTACGGACGCATGAGAGTTCCACAACACAAAGTCATAGCGGGGTCGTAGTCAGACTTTGTTTGTTATACAAAAAAATTGATTTAGAGGTTTACTCTATGGCCATGGCACAACTACGACCTCACAAATGTGCTACGATTCAGACCCATGCGCTACGGGCACTTCATGCCCGTTACGACCTAGCCGTAACGAGCTTAGGGGGGCCAAGGATGCCTTGGCTCCCCTTTCTCATTTTCTTCTTTTCTTTCCTCTGATTTGTGTCGAAGTTGTCTGATTTTCCCTCTATAGCTAACTTTCACAAAAGGAATTTGGCATCTAAGTTAATCCTCCTCTTCTAGGATTCATAACACACCAATTTGTTCATAAATTTCTCACTTTAGAGGGTCATTTGTCTATATTCTAACATAGGGTTCATGGTTCATCATATTCACATCATTTGAGGTTTGAAACATGAAAGAATCATGACATTGCAGCAATTTACATTATAGGAACATGATCTGATCATAATATGCCTCATGTGGCTCATGGCAACATAATCATGAGGTAAAAAACCCTAAAAACATGAGAATACATTCCAATAATGCATAAATTCTAAAAGTCATTCCTTCATTCTAATTTCTAAGAACCATGAGTTCTTATACTCCTCAAATTTATCAAAATGAGGTAAAAAAGAAAGGGATTGGATCTCTTTTACATATCTTAGTAAGAACCCTAAAAATTTAGTTGTTCTTCTTCTTCCTCATTTTTGATGTCTTGCTCTTCTTCCTCCTCCACTTATAGTGTCTTCTGCTTGCTCTTGAGTATTTTGCCTCCCTTCAATATCTTCTTGAACTAAAAATGAATGCTCCTTAAGCCCTATGAGGGAGATGAGAGGAGAGAGGAGGGTTTTGAGAAAAAATTGACAAAAAAAAGGCTGGTTGACCATATATATACCTAGGGCTTAAATGGTATTATGGGTCTTTGGGGGTCGTGGGCTGTTTAGAATACGTGGGCCTTTTGAGTTATGTTTTTGGGGGTTTACAATAGTTCTGTAGCAATTATAAATAGAAGGAAAAGTTCAGTTCATTTTCGCATCTGTGTTTAAAGATTTAGGAACTTGCTTTACGTGCTCTGTGTGGAATGAACCCGCCAATCTTCTTGGTTTGTGGTGGAAGTGATAAGATAGCAAAATGGTTGCTTAAGAAAAGTTTCACGACCTAACCTAACACTTCAGTTAACATTACATTTGGCAGGTAAAAGGATATTAATCAATATATATGTCTTGATTATTCTTCATTTTCAAATTAACTTCAGTCAGTCAAATCAATCTACTAGCCATGCTACCTTGTGCTCTTTATGTCTTCTCATGTTATCAATCGTCCATGTCAGTGGAGCTCCAATATTAATCCTTTTGCCTGTTAAGAGCTGGACACATTGATGCCTTCCCCAATTAAGTGATATGGATCCTTTTGTGATTTCTCTTTGTTCAATAGGCTCATATTTGAATATTTCAACCCTCTGTTGGCAGGAAAACAACAAAAAGATTCCCATGTTTATGTTATCCTGTTCTGGCCTGCTTGCCATAGATTGAACACTAGAATTAATCTGTCATTATCTTCACTATTAGCATGTGAAAGGCAACCTAGCGTGCCATCCATCTTGTGAACCAATAATAGTTAATATTGGAAGATGTACCCGACATGTATATTATCTTCTTTTGTCTTATCAGTGTTTGCTTTGTTTTCCTGTCTCTTTTTTTCTGCATGATGGTTATCACTGTGCTAATTTTGCTCCTTAAGACACGTTTAATTGTAAAGTTATTGTAGATAGATTATTTTTTTTAATCCATAAGATAGTTCCATTTTCTTAATTCAGTTGAAATAAACATAATCCACATGAGAGATAAAATATATTGCTCTCTATTTTTTTATTTCCTCCACAATAAATATCAAACCCCACCAGATGAATTAATTGAATGTTTAATTTAAATATGAAGAATAAGATATTAATTTTAATTTTGATCTTATTTTCCAACCAAAGGAATCTTACACTCGTTGAAGTTGAGTTCCTAGTGGGAACGTCAAAGTGTTATGCTAATCAAGGGCTGTCGTCTTCATAATGACTTTTTTAGGCAAAATAATCTTAATGAAAAAGAAAAAAAAGAGAGGGGGAGGGGGGTTGATATATGATTTTGTTTGTTCGAAATGCCTGTGTAATGCGCTACAGTCTCCGTGAACAGGTGAGCCATCGAATTTGGTATACTGCATCCTATTCCTCTAGATTTAGTTGATAAAAGTTAATTATTAATGTTAATAGTCTTATTTGTCCTTCTGATGATACTGTACATTTTGTCAAATTTAATACGTTTGGATAGAAAGGTGGGGAGGGGAATTAGAAGAAGATATGGGAAGGGGGAGGATGGGAAGGTGTTATGAAATTTGAATTTTGTTTGGACGAAAGAGTGAGAAGGGAAAGAATAATAATTTTGCATTAATATATTAAAATAATAAAGTATTAAATGTCATTATAATAAAAATAAAATTATTCGAAAACTATGACTCTTCTTAATTTTACCAATTCGATGGAATTACATCAAATTGATTTTAAGTTACTAGGAGGGGTCAAACTCTCTCCCTCTCACTTAAAATATCCATCCAAACAAGGGGATCTTCTCTAATCCCACACCATCTCTCCCATTCATTCAATCCAAACGAGCCCTCAGTCTTTATCCAAAACCGGCAAGGTGACTTCATTCTACGTTACCCAAAAAAGGAGAAAAAAAAATAATCTCAGGCCACCGTCGCTTTGTTTTTCAGCAGCTTGCCATCTTGCCTGCACCTCGGATTCCATCCACAACCACCATTTCCACTTGCTTCCTGCTAATTACTGCAACTTCGGACAGTCGAATTCGAATTGGAGTTACTCATGGTCCTAGGTTCTTATCTGTCAATTATACTTTTAGCTATCCATCGTTCAATCATTTTTTTTCAAAATTCCAATGTTAAGAAAGAGGTCCAAGTTAACATTGAATAGAAATAAAAAAAATCCGGATGTTATATTTTGCTAACAACAATTAAGATCTTAATTAGGTTTAAGAAAAATAGTTAAGATCTTAACCTCTAAAACGAATTGTTGTAAATTTTTTTTTCGGAATTCCTAGTAGCATATATATATTTCACAAAAGTTCGAGCGTATGAAACAAAGTGTTCTGCCACGATCAACGGGTGTAAAAGCAACTGCATATTTATGGAGCTTTCAGCAGGATATAACTTTACAAAAGGTCGAGCGTATCAGGCCAAACGTTCTGCCACGATCTGTGGGTGAGAATGAGAATTCAGGCGCCTGTAGCCGCAACGGGAAACTGTTGCGCAAATTTATGTCTCAGTGGTGGTACCGATTGACCCACTCACTAACTACATACATATGACCAACTCCTTTTTCTCTCCCCCTTCCTTCTCTTATGCGTGCAATATAAAACTCCCGGTCAAAAAGGAGAAGTGGCTCATTCAAAGATATGATTGCAGGGATGCTCAGACTCTTTAGTGCTGCCAAGGACCACACTCACACTTCTACTTATTTTAAGCAGCATTCAGATGGTCATGGGCAATGATTTGATGAGCCATAGTTGGCACACTGGTCCTTCTGAGGGGGCTCCCTCATCACTTTCTCACGCATGACCCTGTTGTGCTCTCCTGGCAGAAACGCCATGATTGGAACTTGAAAGCATCGAGTCGATGAAGTTAGCAAGGAAAAAATTTTAAAGGAAAAAAAATGATGAAAGTTTAAAGAAGATTCAAGTGTGAAAAGAAGAATGGAACAGCAAAGCGCCGAACATCCCCTCTCGTCCCTTTCTAGTAGTCTATTTCAATTTCATTATGCACGATGGACTATGAGCTAAAGCATATGGTTATGTGCATCTGTTTGTGGTGAAAAGATAAATAAGGTTCTTTTAGTGTGGACTCTGCCCATCTCTTATGAAACCATGTTCATGTTACTTGTGCCTAGCAAGGGATAGCTCCATGTCCTTTATGTCTCATGTCGCCATCTCCTATGTGTTCTTCTTGGCATTCAACATGTGGCAACCATAGTGTCTCGTGAACCATGCCAACGCTTTGGAATCATCTTCCATAGCAATCATCGGACGGGAGTTGTTTTTGGCAATTGAGACATCATCCTTATCTTCTTGCAATGGAAAATAAAATAAAATAAAGAATTGCGTTAGTCACGACATTGAATTTTCCATAACAAAGAATCACTCTTCTGTTATCTCTCTCTTTATAATTGCATGTACAAGATATATAGTATGAATTGTAAATCAGCTAGTTTTAGCTTTTGTGTAAAGCTTCTTGGTGGACCAAAAGGATATCATGGTTGGTTGCTTAATTTTGCGAGTAGCTGTAGGCTTTTATTTCGTCGAATATGAAAAAATATATTTATATATATATAGTGGCACAATCATTTATATGAACTATATGAACCATATATATGGGATGATATCACTGTCTTATTAAATGCCTATTAACACGATTGCCTTGACCTCGGGCAATACATTAATTCAAGCTAAATACATCTTAAGTCAGATGTGGCTAATTAAGACTCACCTAAACGAGAGCATCCTTATCTATCTCACACACACACACACACACACAGGTGAGACAAACTAAGCCTTCCTCTATCTGCAAACTTTAAAACATCCAATGCATCCATCCATCTACTGAAAGATACATGCATATTTGTTAATTAATTAAGTACATAAGTTTAGATTTCCCTTCTTTCTTTAATGCCCCCTTAGGCTCTAAGAAAGATCTTCAAGGGCCTCCACCAGCCAGGTTGGTGATGATGGCAGGAGTGATACTGTCCATGCTCTCGTAAGTGTCCTCCGTTGCTCATAGTCATAGCATATATGGCGTTAGGTCCAACGCCTACATCACAACTGTGCATGGATATCGATTATTCTGCATGCACCAGGACAGGTATCAGTTGAAATTTATAACTTTGGCATGCTGTAGATCGAAGATATGCCAGTCGGAACACTCATGATGTGTCTCTTTCTCTTCGATCATCTTCCCCTTACGAGACATGCTCACATTAAATGGAACAAGTCAAAAAAAAAAATTTCAGCCACTCGCCGAAATTTCTGTTTCGTCTCTTTCACGTGAAAAAAAAAAGAAGAAGATCAATGCAGATCCATGATGCAAAATCAATTGCAACCATTTTTTTTTTTTTTTTGCAAGTTGCACAGGGTACATTTTGTGTTTATTGTTTATGACCTTTGTCAAAAAGAAAAAAAAAGTTGCATGCTTGGGTAGCCTTCTTGCTACAGAAGTGGAGAAATAATGGAAGTGTTGTTTGATGTCAGCTACAGTGAGTTCATGAGGTCCTCTCTGATCTCTCGCTATTACTGCGTTGAAAAATAGGTGGCAATCCCCCCCAACTTGGCAGATCTGCGTACTGTAGAGCACAAGGACGACCATGTAAATTTTTCTCACATTGAACAAACAAACAGGAGGAATCATAATTCAAACAGTCACTTGAGGTACACATGTACACTCGGAATACAGTACTCACTTTTTGGCCCTCCCAAAATCCAGACCATGAATGAGTAGCTTCTAATCTCTCTCTCTCTCTCTCTCTCTCTCTCTCTCTCTCTCTCTTTCTCATGAAATCTATTAATGCTAATTAATGACTGTGGGGGGAAGAAGAAGAAGAAGAACTTTAAACTCTTTCTGGCCAAGTCACAAAGCAGTGTTCTGGTGCACGTGTGACCACGTAGGCGGACGGAGCCCGAGGGAGGAGAGCAATCATTAGGTGGACACGTGTCGAGGTGCGGCACTCACAGCCGCACGGGCGGTTGGACGCGTCCAAGTGTCGGCCTCCAAAATCCACCCCGTCCTTTTAATTTTTGTTTAATCTTTGTGTGATGTGCCATTAGATTACTATATTAATTAATCAAACAATTAATTAATTGGATTAAAGTGATGGGTGTGGGTGGGAGAGGGATGGTTAGTTAGTCATTAGTGTGCTTAAAAGGGACGCGTATAAAGCCGGGTCGCACGTGGACATGCGTTTGGAGTACTCTCCATGCTTAAAAAGGAGGAGTTTCCTTTAATCCAAGAATTTTAAGGTGGATTGGTGTAATTTAATGATGCCACTTTTAGCTACCCAAAACAAAAAGTATTGTTGCCATCATATTAATCATAGCAAATGTTTTTTTAATATAGCATTTTTTTAGGAATTACGGCGTTTGTGGTAAGGGGACTTCCAACGAATCAGATTACATGATTTTTTTAATAAACTTTAATTCAAATGTTCCACTTTTTTTTTATAGTAGGTTCATATAACTTTAGTTAAGGTTACATTCGGTATATCGTTTGATGACTAAATCGAAGTATAAACTTTTTTTCGAATCTAAATTAGTTGCACTATCACCCAAATTTTCTCCCAAAATGATTATCGTTTATTAAATTATTAATAGCATAATGAGAATTACTATTATCTTATTTGTGATTGTAAAAAGGATTATCAATTAACTACATCTTTTATTAAAATAGAACGAAATTTGTTAATTTTGAACGTTATGAAAAATTGATTTCAATATTGAAGAATACGAAATATAACATATATTATAAATTCATATGGTAGATAAATATATTTAGAAAATAATTTTATTATAAATTTAAAATCATAATAATACAACAACATAATATTATTCTGTGAATTGTTATTATATTACAACAATTATAATAATTCTAATAATTAGATTAATAAAAAATATAATCTTTTAATTAATAAGTCTATACTAGTAAGGTTAACGATAATACATTATCTTGTATAATATTTTACTAGTTATAATATCATTCATTAGATTATTCTCATAATTTATTAAAATAAAGTTTCAAAGCAAAAGAATAATAATTCAAATCATCACTTGGGTGATAATCAAAATCAACCTTCTTATATGGATAATATAAATTGTTACTTCATACGCATATGCTCAAACAACTCAAAGATCTTCAATCTAAGCCAAATAAATAAGACAATACGATTAACTTTGATAGTTTTACATTCTTAAGTAATTTACACAAACAGATTCTTTATAATCTTGTAGATTAATTGAGACTTCGGTCGCTACATACGTGGTTAAAAAAAGTTAATATCATCATTTAATTGCATGTGCGGCTCGTAAGCTTTAAAGACCTTAAATTGCATATTAAATGTACTACTTTTACAAATTCATTTTGAAAATGCATGAAACAAATTACTACACTTTTTGTAATTCTCAATAACATGTCATTATCTATAATGACGGTTAAATTAAGAAATAATGAATTATTTTTTCTTAACATCAAAAGTTTCATCTTTACCTATTTCGATTAATTTTTTATTCATTCATCTAATTATATTTTCTCACTTATTATATTCGAAAAATAGTGGAGCATAAAAAAATTAATAAATAAGACATCTCTTTTTCCTTTATGAATATCATATATAAATTGTAATGATTTAACCGGATAAATTAAAGGAAAAAAATATATAAAAGTTGACTACGAGTGAAGTTAAAAATCTTTTATAGTCGAGAGGTTGTGAAAATTTCTGATAGAGACATCAATCACACAATGAGAAATACGAAAAAAATCCTTAATTGAGAAACAATAGTCACAAAAAAAATTTTTAGACAGAAGAAAATAGAGAATACATTATGTTAAATAACTAAAATTCAACTAAATTTATATCTCGATTATAATATAAAATATATTACTTTGTCTAAATTACAATGCCTCAGTCCCTAGACTCCAATGAATCCAATGGGATGGACAATTTCGTTATAATATACGTGTAAGAAGTTATACCATATTAATAATTTATATGTGGATTAAGATTGGTACATTATGAAAAAAAAAATTCTTAATTTAAATTCAAAGAAAATAAATCGTTGAGCCATAACTAAATTACATATTTTTTCTATCTGCAACCACCAGAATAATTAGCATCTATTTATCCAATATTTGACGAAAGCAGAAAATAGATCATAAACAAATTAATTATTTCAAGAATTAATTTATTTCGCTAACCAATGAACGTGTCAATCAAAATTGGTTTTATAACTCAATTATTTGCTCACAAACAAATTAATTCTCGATACCGTTCTGCCTAAAAAATTAAACCCACATAACAAGCTACTCGGACAGAGGGTTGGATTGAATCACAAATATACAAATTAGCTAGCATTTGATTCGCACGTGGATTGATTCGATCTTGTAATATATATCGAACTAAAAAGTGACGTTTTAGAGAGTGATATAAGACGAGATCGAGATGGGAGACGAGTTGAACACGCCAATTAGCATGAGGAATTTTCCGTAGCATGTTTGTCTTTCCTCTGTCCAATACTTAATTTAATTTAAAGGCTAAATGCCGATCAATTAGATATTTAATAAGATAAAAATAAATAAATGCATTTGATCATTTTTATAACTGATATTATTTTTGCATTGTCAGTTTGTAAAGCCTAACAAATCAAACTAATTAGTTGGTTAATACTCTCATGGGAGATTGAATCAAGTTTAACATAATCCAACTAAATTTAGGTTCTATTCGACGAAGTTAATAATATAATTAGTGGATAATAAACTAACTAATAAATAAGTGGATAACAAGTAGTGATTTGATTAATAAATTTAGTAAAAGTGTTTGATAAATATAACAGTTAAACTAATTAATACTTATAAAATGATGTAATAGACATAATTTATATTGTTATTTATGTAGAATATATTGTTATGTTATACATACTAACTAATTTATTTATTATTTTTAATTATATTAGTTTGTCTAAATTATTATTTTTTAAGCGAAGAAAACAATCATTTTTAAATCAAAGAATGTGAAAAATGCTTTTGATGATAAAAATAATATGCGAGTTTTTTAAAAAAATAAATAAATATGTAATATGATGTTTAAACATAAAATAAATTATCTTTTAAATAAAAAAAATATACAATTAATATCTAAATTATAAAACCTATAAGCTAGTGGGAGTAACTTATAACACTTTATCGTCTAAACTCTAAAAATTATTCTAAAAAAAATTATCAAACATTTAAAAAAAATTGAATCTATTCATATCAAAGTATTTGGATTGTGTAAAAACAATGGGCCACTTAAAATGATTTAACCTTCCAATCAAATCAATAGCTACCCATAACTTAATCGAGTATTAAGGAATTCATCTTCAACAATTTATTATCTAAATTTGATCTTGATATTCTTTTCTTTCTTTGCCTACTGAATAAATAAAAGAATCTTGGTACCAATTAAATCCAAAATTCTTTTGACCTGACTAACCTACTTGGCTGTACGGTACTCCTGAGGCACATGCTGTTTCTTAGGATACTCTGCCCTCGTAGCTACAGGGTGGAGTTTTCTTCCCAAGGAGATGTGCAATTTGACTTGAAATTTTTGAGCTTCTTATCTTATTTTTAGAAGATAGAACATGAAGAATAAAATATCATATAAGTGCCCTCATGCATATTGTCAAACATTTAACAGAAGCATAAACTTTTTATACAAATATTTGTATAACTAAAGCTACTGTCTCTTATAAATATTACATAAAGCTATTCAAATTGAGGGGCCGAGAATATATTATAAGAGTCAAAATCTTAATATACGTAATAAAACAATATCTGGCCAATGGAAATGCAAAACGAGGACATCAATGATTGGTTGGTATGATTTGTCAGCAAATTAAAATTTCATTCAAACTTATTTGAAAAATGGTTCACCCTCCTAATTCATCCTTCTAAAAGATCTCCAAATACTATACATTTTAAGTGTCATAAAAAATAATAAAGTTATCTAGTGTGCTATTAGGAGGGGTTAAGAGAATTTTCAGAATAATGGTTTGGAGGTTTTATCAATGCCCAACTTATTTAGTTACCGAATAATGATATATCCTATTGTACGTTTCACTTTATATTTATCTATTGCATTACAATAATGAGATCCTAAATCCTACTAATACTCGTAGCTTAAAAATACTCTAAAAAGTGAGAATTTTATAACTTATGTCTTACGAGTGAGTTAGAATAAATTCTAAATTAAAGTTAAAAATAATATTTTTAAAACCATATCGGATCGATCAATTTTTTTCTTCTAGCACGAAATCGAAAATGAAAAATCATATTAAATCGATTTGATTTGATTTGATAAAATTTGGTTCAATTCATTAGAATTGGTTCACTCCAATTTCTTTTAAATTTGAAAAAAAACAAAAGGGTAATTAGACTCAATTAATGGAAAATAGATTAGTGCAATTCATGAGAGCAAAATAAAAGAAAAGAATTACCCAAAACATAAAGTATGACACAAAAGGAAATGAAAATAACGAAAAAATATAGAAATATACAATCGCGGAAAAAATGTGCAATCTGTTTTGATGGATACAAACAAAAAATATATATCCTATAAATTTTGTAGGTCTGGATCGTATATCTTTCTTATTAAGATTATAGGGACAAGGATGAAACAAAACTGAAATAAAAACAATGAAATATGGCACATGAGAAGAATATGAAGATGGAACAACTTGAAGAGAAATAGAAAAAAAAAAGAAAAGACAAAAAAATAATAATAAAACAAAAATAATATACAAAAAATAGAACATAAAAAGGATGGAGAAGAAAGGAATTGAGTGGATATTATAAAGTAAATTAAAATTATTATATTTATAAACTAAAATTAACAAATTAATTTAGTACGTAGTGTTATTTAAATAATTATTTAATTTAATTTTTTTCTTTGTATCAATCTTTTAAATTTTAATATATAATGTTATTTTGTAATTTTGATTCAACCAATTAAAACTCGGATCGAACTAATATGATTATAACTCAATTAGTATATCAATTTAGCTTCATATCCCATTTTTAAAGTATTAGTTAAAAGGGTATAGAAAAGTTCTTATACTAATATCATAAGAAAAAATATGACTTTTCAAGTTCTGAAAAATAGAATAAAGAACTCTGTACAAGGGATTCAGCAGCAGTTTGAGATAGGCAGTATGCCCTTAGACAATGATGTATTAGTTGTACTCTTTGTAATTATTGCAATACGGTTAGGGAGCTATGGCCTTTTCATAATATACTGCGCGCTCTCATGTGTCAGAAAAATACAGGAAATAAATACCAATTGATCAAACACATCCAAGATAAAAGATAAACTGTATATATATATATATTATTCTTGCAATATACATCACATTTTTTTTCGTGTATATATATAATGTCTTTTTGCAAGAAAAAAATGTTCATCTTCCTCCTCTAACTAATATATATACACGAAAAAATTGTGTTATATTGCATGAATATTTTAGATAAAATAACTAGGTTCGAATATGCAACTGCATCATTATATATATATATATATATAAGCAAAATATATATATAAATTCCTCCTCTGACTAGTTAGGCCTTTTTGCAAGCAAAATAAAATGTTCATATTCCTCCTCTAACTAGTTAGCCATGCGAGTTTTGTTTCATCGAGGTGGGCTACGTGTGAACTCACCGATATGCGAACTCGCACGGGCCACTCATGTAAAAGCAAAAAAATTAGTGTAGTAAATTATAGCTGTCATTATATATATATAATATACGGATTTATATTATCCTCGGTCTTATATTAATTCATTTATAATAAATTATTGGCTTAATCATTTTCACCTATTTCCAACACGCCTCTAATATAGAATGAATCCATAAGGTCAAAGATCGAATCGTATCGACAATTTACTGTTCCATGCGTATATATTGCATAGAAGAAGAAAAAAGAACACCACGTCAACCAACTTGTTTTTTCCCTTGCCTTTTTTTCTTTTTGACTTGATAAAATAGGACAAAAACATTATTACTTTCAATAGCAACCTCTCCTAAATTATAGATTTTAACGAAATCTAGTTCATAAGGTTATGTCGATTTGTCAATTAAATTCTATCGTCAAATTCCATCAACTTACTTTTCCTAATAAATATAAAATATTGCTTACATTTACCCGTACTTATTTAATATAATAATTCAGTTTATTTCAAAATAAATAAAATAACAAATCGAGCTCTGACAATTCATAATTATTATAAAAAAGTTGAATATTATCTTTTAATGTATTAGAAAAATAAGGCTAAAAATAAATTTTCATAATTATTAAAAAATAAGTTAATAAAATTTTGGATGAAATTCGATGGAAGAATTTGAGAAAAATCTAAATAAGTTTGAGAAATAGAATTTAGAAATTCATAATTTAAGATTAGATGTAATAAACGTGGTATCTGATAAAATATTAGTGAAAATAATTATTTTTATGTCGCACATATTGGATATTTTTTATGAACAAAAGACATTATTTTTTCTTCGTTTTTATCCTTAAACAATGTCAATTTCGTTGACCCCTATCTTAATGTATTATGAATATTTTAAAATACAATATATGATAAATTATTTCAATATAGTCGCATCTAATGTTCCAATTCGGGTTACAAAAACCCAATATCTAAAAGATTTTTTTTGGGGGGGAGATAAATTTATTTTTTGAGTTGGGGTTTCCATTTTTCACGCTCATAGTAGTGTACATCTTAGAGATGCCAGGAATGCAAGAATAGGGATGAAATTACGGACATGTTCACATGGATCGTTTGCCCATTTAATTTAGTTACATCCTCTAATGATTAAGGTGCAATTATTTAAATAATCGGACAGTAGGCAGTTAAAATAAATAATTATAATATAATACTAATAAAATGTTCATATTTTTTTGTTGTCGGTGGCGACGAGTAATTAATTGGTTGTGCCCAAAGATAGAACAATTATTGCGTTCGACGTTGTTTAAGTAATCTGATCAGGTCGGGAAGTGGTGGATTTTTTGTTCGGTTGTCACGTTCAACATTGATTACCTTGGTGTAATTTTTTTAAGAAAATATACTAATGTTTGATTAACTAATTCAGTATTTAAATAAAAGTGAAAATTTAATTTTCGATTAAATTGATAACTCCAAGGATTGAGTCCAATACTATTAAGGGTGTGTTTGATAGAATATAAATTTTAATAACTATATTTGATGAAATGTGATTTTATAACAATTTACTGTTAAAATTCTAGTATTATCATATTTGGTTTGAGATTGAAATTTATTCAAAATAAACTTGATTTTAAGATTAGAGAAAATATGAGAAGTATGTGAAAGAAAGTGAGATGTTAGAGGATGAGAAAATTAAAAAGATTTGAGAAGAGATACAATTATGATGTTAAAGGAAAGATAAGAAAAAAATTATAGAAGAGAGAAAGTATACTAGAAAAGAGGAAAAATATAAAAGAAAGTTATGAAATTATTTTAATAGAGAGAAAAAATATATACTTGAGAAAAGAGAAAGTGTGATATTATAGGTAACAGAAAATTAAATTGACAGAAAAAGGTTATCAGATAAGATTATAAGAGAAAGAAAGTGAAATATTATAGGAGAGAAAAAAAAATAAGATATTATATGTGAGAGAAAATGAGATATTAGAGGGAAAAATGTGACAGTATATATGAGAGAAATTAGTAAATTAGAGGAGATATAAAATTATGAAATAATTATAGGAGAGAAAAAGTGAAATATTATAGTAGAGAAAAAAAATAAGATATTACATGAGAGGAAATGAAGGAGAAATAACGCAAAATATTATAGGAAAGAGAAAATAAAATATTATAGGAAACATAAAGTGAGATACTACGTGAAAGAGAAAATGAGAAAAATGGGGAGAGAACATGAATATTATATAAAAGAGAAAATAAGAAAATTAGAGAAAAGAAAAAGTGAAATATTATAAGAAAAGACAAAGTGAGATAATAAAAAGAAAAAAGTAAGAAAATTGGAGGAGAGAGAAAGTTAAGAGATTAGATTATAGGAAAGAGTAAGTGAGTTATTAAAGATGAAAGAAAATTAAATATTATATAAAAAATGATGGGATTGAAAGAAAAAAAATAGAGGAGAGAGAATGTTAAAATAATAAGAAAAGAGGATGAAGAGATTGTAGATGATGAAATGATATTACAAAAGAAAGAAAATGAGAAATTCATGATTTTTTAAAAGGCATAATCTTTTTTAAAAACTATAATTTAATTTATAATGCATGATAATTTAAAATATTATTATATTTTTTATTGTATAAACTATTATTTTGTAAGTATTTTTTTTGAATAAATTATTAAGTTAATCAATTCAAACACAGATATATAACATTTCTATATTTATTTTAACAAATCTTAGTGCCAACGTAAGACACTCTAATTATCGCCAATTCCAAGATACACATTCGTTAACTAATTATATCGTTTGATTGGTAGATAAAACATTCGACTAAGAGTTCTAACAATATACAAAAATTTATTTGACATTTTACTTAAAAAATAAAATTATTTGTTATCTGAATGAATTAATTATTTAAACTTTTTTTTGTTCATGCATTGTATGTGTTTCTTTTCTTGTGAAACTGAGCTTTCGGAGAAATGTTACGGACATGCATGGCATGGCATGGCATGGTACAAAATCAGTGGATGGAATATAATTTTCTAGAATTGACAGATGTGAAATGAAATCACAATGGCACCTAACCATTTAACCGAGATCCAGGAATAAGCCCAGGACATGTGACTCCTCATTATTCCCCTTCCCATTCCCTATGGATACTATATACATGTACCGTAGACAGTTCGACACCTATTTATTGTTCTTCTTTTTTCCACACTTATTACCCCTTTGGAAACTCTATTGTGGTCTCGGGGTTAGAATTTGGCAACTAACGAACAAGATGTCTATGTGTACGTGGTACGGAAAACTTTAAATTTCCTTTTCATTCATGCCATTTTTTAACTACAATTATCAATGAACAATAGCATTAATGAATGTGTGAAGTGTATGAAGCAAATGTGGCTTCATATTTCTTTTTTTATCCACTTCGCTTATGCTTAAGAAATCAAAATATAGATATCAGAGGTGTTATTGTTATTGTGAGAGATTTAATTGAACATGATTAGTAATGGATCAATTATTTTGAATATCCGAGCTAATAATTAAAATAAATGTTACTTAAATTGTTAAGCAATTTAAAATGTGTTACTAATCATTGATTCATTCAATTATCAACGAATTAATTTGAATATCACAAAATTGAGTTTCGAAATTAATATATATATATATTGTGTGTGTGTGTGTGTGTGTGTGTATAATTGTGTGTGTGTAATATTTGTGATATTTATTCTATCAAGTTTTGGACATTATATTTAATATAAAGTCAATATCGGCTTTTAAAATCATATTTGAGGTTAATATGGAAACGTTAGATAATATATACAGTTTTAACATAAAGAAGATTAAAACCAAATTAAATTTTTTTAAAGTAATAACATACTAGGTACTCGCTTGAACAAAAATGTGACTAGCCATGGTAAACGAGGACATAAAAAGAAATGCCTTAGCTAGCCCTGAGTTTAGAGTTTTTTTTTTGTGCTTGCGGAGTTGGGATCATTTTTTACTTCATCATGGGTGAATACCCTTGAAGCAGTTTTTAACTAATATGTATTATATAGACGGTTATATTAATATCATTAAGTAGTTATATAGACAATTTTAATTATTAAGGAAAAAAATACTAATTGAATGATCTTACATAAAAATTAGAATATTTAATTTTTGTGACAAATGTTATTTATTTTTAGAAGTTTGGTGTCTGCCTGAGCAATGATAGGGAATCAATCGTCGCCAAAAATGAAAATTGGGATTGATCGTTGATCAAAGAAGAAGGTTCTGTGATGGGATTCCTTTCGTCAATCTTAATCTGTGATGACAATAATTTTTGAATTAAATTGTATGGAAATTAACATTCTGATTAATGATATTTAATTTCTGAAATTACTAATTTAATTAAAATTTATTTTTTCGCACTAATTTGAACACTAAATTAGTTATTGCTGACATCAATGAGTTTAAATCGAAAAAAAAAAGATAATTTATGTGAATATAGAATTAGCCCATTTTGTCATAACTGCTAAACCTTTTCATTTACAAGGCATTTCAAGGTGCAAGTAGTACTTAATTAGTACTAAGAAAAAGAAATACAAAACATAATCCCGTAATGTTTTGATCGATGTTTTCATTTGCATTCTCGCCGCCTGTTGAACAATAAAGAGGATTAAAGGACACAAAGTACATCCACGTACTTAAATCCAAAACGCAATAAACTTTTCGTCCTGTAAGCTAATCGATCTGAGGCTTAAGTAATTGCGGGGGTACTTAGTAGCTCTCACATGCCTCGGCGGTTGAGCCAATTGGGATCCTCTTCTTATATATGTATATATATAGCAACACACATTTTCCTGTACCACATAGTGACACACTTCCTTTTTTCAAGTATTTTTAGCAGTTGAACAGAATATTCTGTCTTCTTTGTTTCTCTGCAACTAATTCATGGCGAGAGAGAGAGAGAGAGAGAGAGAGAGAGAGAGAGAGAGAGAGAGAGAGAGGTTTAGTTTTGTGCTCGAACCAGACGTCGATAAAAACAAGTACATCGAACGGCTTGTCGCAAGTTGCCACCTCAAATGGCATCGTCGCTTCCCTCTCAATTGGGAAGGGGGGCCTCGGTCACACACACACACACCGCAGCGCTCGGCGCATCAAATAACTCAGCAAAAACTTCTCTGCTTTACAGATCTGACTAACTAAATATGATCCACTTATCAAAAGAGGAGAGAGAAACAAAATGTTGCATATATTATATATATTATATATTAATAAACAAGTAGATAGATATATAGATAAACAAATAAACTATAAAGTAGTTAAATTGATTAATAATTATTCGTGTGATGACCCATTGCGTTGCATGAAGGAGCTCTGCTTTGTGGGGGAGGTACTGTACACAAGTTCCCTTCCGTCTCCAAACGCAATAAAGGGGACACATAATAAGCCTTTCCAGCCAATTCCAATAAGTCTTTTTTAGTTATTCTCTTCTGTTAGCGAGAAAAAGGGGAGAGCCCCCCTCAAAGGCGAAGCCTCACCACCCCCCATCATCCCCTTTAATTTCCTGCTCCAAGGATCATTCTTTCTCCCTCATCCAATTAGATAGATAGCCAGTGGAGAGAGAGAGAGAGAGAGAGAGAGAGAGAGAGAGAGAGAGAGAGAGAGAGGTCACCATGTCCATTTCCATGAGAGATGAGCTCGTTCACTTCCTCCCACCAGCTCTTGTAGCCATCTTCTTCTACATCTCCTTCAGCAAATGGAGGAGGAGGAGGAGAGCGGCGCTGCTGAACCTGCCGCCGGGATGCTGGGGCTGGCCGTTTCTCGGCGAAACTTTCGGATACCTCAAGGCCCATCCGGCCACTTCCGTAGGCCAGTTCATGGAGCATCATATCGCAAGGTCTCGCACGAATTAAAACTCTCTTAAACGAGTTAGAAGATGAAGAAGAAGCAAGAACAAAAATTGAACAGTGCTCATTAGTCCGAATTGCTTGTAGGTACGGGAAGATCTACCGGTCGAACCTCTTCGGCGAGCCGACGGTGGTCTCGGCCGACGCCGGCTTGAACCGCTTCATCCTCCAGAACGAGGGGAGACTGTTCGAGTGCAGCTACCCGAAGAGCATCGGAGGGATACTGGGGAAGTGGTCCATGCTCGTCCTGGTCGGCGACATGCACAGGGAGATGCGAATGATCTCCCTCAACTTCATGAGCAACGTCCGGCTCCGCTCCCACCTCCTCCCGGAGGTCGAGCGCCACACGCTCTTCGTCCTGCGCTCCTGGCGCGAGAACTCTCCCTTCTCAGCTCAAGAGGAAGCCAAGAAGGTACAACGCTACCGTTTTTTATAGCTTAATTAACCTCGTCACAGCAGCAGATAGAAGAGTTCATCTTTTTACATCGCATTCTTTGTATTATGGTGGAATTTTCTCGCAGTTCACTTTTAACCTGATGGCGAAAAATATCATGAGCATGGACACCGGCAAGCCGGAGACGGAGAAACTGAGGAGAGAGTACATAACGTTCATGAAGGGAGTCGTTTCCGCTCCGCTAAATTTTCCCGGGACGCCGTATTGGAAGGCCTTGAAGGTACCACGCATATATGTCAACTTGAAGGTTAAAATTATATGGCCGTGCCCCTTCTAATGAAAACTATTAATTGCATGCCCTGCGGACTGCCTTCGTGTACTTTGGACTCTACCAAGTTATTAAAATCCTTCTGATCCAAAATGAAATCTTTTGATTAGTTAAAGAATCTGTAAACTTGCAGCAAAGATCTCCCTTTTCTTTTTGAAGTCACCTTTAACTATGACAGCAGCAGCAGCAGCAGTACTACTACTGTACACATAAAATGTTAACAATATTCTCGTTTACCCAAGTGTTTTAACAAATATTATTCTCAAGACTCGTCATGTCACACTCGTAGATTTATGGCTCCATCTGCCTTTATTTGTGCTGGATCTAATAAATAAATGAAAAGCTACGCGACCCTTGTCATAATAATTAGGTAGGACTGCAAGGGCGTACTCTTAAGTTTTTTTTTTATCCTTCTCCACCATCATTTCATCTAATGCTTTTTGGTCAGAAACCAACACGAGTGTGTGTGTCCGTGTGTCTCGGTCATTATGGGCGATGATAATTATGCACACACACTGTCGTTAGCATGCACAATTATTTCATGATTCTTTACACTTGGTTTTACTTTAACTTGGTTGTAAAATATGTATAATAACTAGGCGTGATTGTGCTGGTTATTAGTTTTTTATCATTAATTTTTTTAACTGAGTCATGTAGTTCGTGACAGTGATGCTTATGGCGGGACTCATGGAAGTTTTATTAATTGCAGTCACGATCAACCATCCTGAGGGTGATCGAACAAAAGATGGAGCACAGGATGGAAGAGATGAGCAGGAGATTAGAGGACAAGATGGAGGAGGATGACCTCCTTGGATGGGCATTAAGACAGTCAAATCTCTCCAAGGAGCAGATCCTTGATCTCCTGTTGAGCTTGCTTTTTGCTGGGCATGAGACTTCATCCATGGCCTTGGCTTTAGCTATCTTTTTCCTCCAAAGTTGCCCAAAAGCCGTCGAAGAGCTGATGGTAATCAAACTTATCAGCTAATCCAGTCCTATTAGGTTTAGGTTTAGGTTTTGGTTTTCTTATCATATATGTGATTTGTTCATCTTGTTACTTCTTTTAGCAAGAGCATCTTGAGATTTCCAGGAAGAAGAAAGAAAGAGGTGACTCAGGGTTGAGTTGGGAGGACTACAAGCAGATGGAGTTCACGCAGTGTGTAAGACATTCTCACCACACACACAAAACCCCCAAAAAAAAAAGAAAATGGAACGTCGCATTCAAAACATGCAAGTAACTTATGGAAATATTCAATATTTGCTTTGTGAAGGTTATTAATGAGACCCTACGTCTGGGCAACGTTGTTAGGTTCGTGCACAGAAAGGTGCTTAAGGATGTGCATTATAAAGGTATGCAACTACAGTAAATAACTTTTTTTCTTTTTTCTCTTCCTTTTTACGAATAAAATCCAACTTAATTACCTTAATCATTCATTTGCTTACCCTCCTTATTTTATTTCCTCAAAGGTTATATGATTCCTTGCGGATGGAAAATTCTTCCTGTATTTGACGCAATTCACCTCGATTCTTCATCCTACAGTGATCCTCATAGCTTCGACCCGTGGAGGTGGCAGGTTAGTCCTACTGATGCACTGCACAGTAATCATATATATCTTGTTTCATTACTTTATAAGTTTATATATAAGCCGGACGCACCGCAGTTTAATTATTTATCTCGCCGTCAGCTGATATATTTCTTGATAATTAGCTTTTTTAATGTGATCCATGTTAAATTAAAAAAAAGTATAGGCCCGAAATTATTTTACGCCAAGCTGCATATGTTGTAGTACTCAAATGAAATCAACATGGAACTTGTAAGAGAGATTCTTTCTTTTATTATATTGACTCACTCAAAAGGTAAATAAGTTTGATCAACAACAACTATAACTCCTGCCAAATTTGTCACATCACCATGAGGGAAAAAGAAGTCCATCTCTCTATCTCCTCTTGATGCATGAAATATCTCTTTCTTTTTGCCTGTTTCTTGATTAGGAAGATCTTTTATCTGCTTTGGGGACTCGTAGGACACTCGTGCCTCGTTCTTTTTTCTCGCTCCTTGTTTTCTATAATTGATACTCTTGCCCTTTGCTTAGAGAACTGTGCCAAATGTTTGGCACGATCTGTTACCGAAGAGATGTCGTACTTATGAGCATGAGTAGATATGCCATTTCTTTTGGTGAGAGGACAAAGCTTTTGCTCAGATCTTTTCAGGGAAATCACATATAGGTTTACCGCCGGCTAGGGGCCAAATTTGCTTTTTATTCATTCCATCTCATCCCTCTATTTTGACAAGAGTAATAAAACCATTTTTGTAATCAATAAATTAAATGTTTTCCTATGTAATATATAATTAGCTGAAGAGGGTTGAGTTTTGAGGAAATAATTTGTTTCTTTATGTACTAGAATATAAATGAGTTGTTATTTTACTGTTTATAGCTAGTAACATAAAAGCGAGGGATCAAAGCACAAAAATTGACATATGTTTATGAGTCACAAAAGAGTAGAGAAAAGTATTTCTCTTTTTGTAGAAATCACTTTAATTCTTGTTAGTCGTACATATTAGAGATATCCCCACTAAGAGGAAAAGTATGCATAAGATATTCTCCATGTGGGGGAGAAGATTGAACCAGTCGTAACCAACCAAAAAGCTTTCATTTTCCCGGGAGGAATTGGCTTGACAAAGGAACAGCAAATTTTAGGTGACTTTTCTGTCGGATGCATTCCAGTTCCCTATTGATGCACATATAGATGCTACGCAGGTTACCGAACATATGTTACAACTTACAATTACTTGATTAGAATGTCTTTAAAAACGATGGCCCTTAATTATCTTCACAGTCTAGTTCTTTGTTGGCTTGTCATAATTGAGCTAGCTAGGCATCTGGAATCCTATGATTTCTTCTGTAGTTAGAGTATCGAATTCAGCTTCTTTGTTTCTTGTTGTACTTTTCACTACATGTTGGAAGCTGTTAATAGCACCTAAAAGGAACCATCTTTCCATTCTACTATCAGATACAGTTTCTCTCCTCGCATGTTAAATAGATTCTAAAAGTATGGACATGAAATTATCTGAAAATAGAATATTCAGATACACATTTGGACCTTAAGTATCTACAAGGCAGTAAGCATATACGTATAGTTTAATAGTACAGTAAGATGATTTTTTTTGCTTATAACATGTGATTTCAAAGGAATTTACATGTTTTTCTTTAGCTCTTTTCCAATAGGAAAAAAACAAAACAGGAACTCATTAATTAATATCAAGCAATGAACAAAGAGTGAGTTTTAGCTACCCATCATTTTATGTCAATTGCTCAGATGATCCATAAAATGCTCCAAGGGAGAGGGAAAAGGAGACAGAGAGAACATATATAGCCTATTCGATAACTGGGACCATTTTCATTTTTCCCTAAAGATCAACTGCATGCAGGACCATCTTTCTGTTGCCCCTTGTTGCAATCGTTTTGGTTACTTCTTGCAATTTGGCGTGCAATTAAACAGATTCATTCTCTTGCACACAGATTAGTAGGTAGGTAGGTTGAAAACTGGACCATGCATCTACTCGTAGCCCCCTCTCAGAAATTGAATGGTTCTGAGAGCCTGTAGGCACAGTCCTTGTTATTCAGCTAGATTCAGGTAGGGTTCACAAAGTGGACCATTTCCTCCTTGCACGCATGCCTTCTTGCAGTCTGATATATCACAAGTTAATGCAGGCTTTCCTCTTGACTAGTAGCTGTTTAATTAATTAAACATGATCTACTGGACCATTTCTTGATAGCCTTTTATGCACAGATGTTTGATCCACACAAAAAGATGTCTATTGTCATTACTAGAGTTTTATTTATTACCTTGTACATCTTAATTCGTTTTGGTTTTCTTTGTGAGATTATGTGTTGCTATCATGCACCAAAAGTTAGTTTGCAAGTGAATTAGATTAAGGATTAAGATGAAGAATTTGGTAATTTCAAATTTAAACTCTAAAGACACTAATGAGAAAGAAATCTTTAACATAGTTAGTTATTAAGATGAGCTCATAATTTGATACCTAAATCCTAATTTGATAAGCTCATCTCAGTTAGTTAACTCATTAAGATGCCTATTGTCAGAAACATAAAGGAACCCATATTCAAGTTATATATATATTTTTGTGTGTGTGTGTTATGAGATCAAAAGATTTTAAGTAGAATTTTACTATGATTGCCATCTAAATTCTTAAACGAAGATCAAGATATGGTCGTTTAGAAGATTAATAGTAATACAAAACTTTAAGATTTAGCTTGAGAGATTTCCTATGATGGTAAGATTGTACATTCTTTTAAAGAAATTATTGGGCGTTAAATCAATTGTACGTAGAACACGAATCAAGATCAAAGTGGGGGACTGATCAAGTTTGTCATGTAGATGATTTCAGGCCCCTCACAATTAACTCTTCACGAGTCCCCAACTAAATTTTAGTGCCGACCAATCAAGCTAAGCATTAGCTAGATATGATGCACACCAGCAAAGACCAATCGAATCATGCCGCATGTGGCTATGCATGCCAACCATCACACCCCCTATTTCTTAGATCCTACAATTAAGTTAACATAGCGAAAGCAACAAACACAAAAGATCTTTAATCGAGCAATCTATCAAATGTCGAGAACAATTACAGAAAAAAAAGGACGTTGCAGGAGCATCTTTATTTGCTCGTGCTGCCGCTGTTCGATCGTGGGAACTCTTCGTCATTTAGCTCATCATCTTCTTCCAAATCCCGAATAGATTTAATTAAAGCCAATAAGTGAGAGAGTGCATGTATGTGTGTTTTTTTTTCAGCATATCGGGGAGGGCACAGTGGTCATACCTTGGTGGGTGTGCATGCTTGGACCCCATGCAAAAAGGCAATATATTTGGCGCATTTGCTGCATTCGCATATATATGTATACTTACCCCCACAATGTTGTCATTTTATGCCAAACAAGTCCAAATTGTAATTGTAGTTAATAATAGCATTTTGTAGGGACCAATCAATGGGTAGAAATTAGTTAAGAGAATGTCTTGCATGGAATTTTAAATGCATTTTTAAGAAAAACTCTAAACCCTTTTTTTTCTAAATTGAGTTAATAGTAATTAAATGAAAATAAACAAGGTGCGGGTAATTTATTTTGCTCTATTAATTCTAAGTTTAAAACTTTTTAAAAGCTTTAATTTTTAAATTTTATGAAAGTTTGAGTTGTTAATATTTTAGGACATTGATCGATTTCGAATAAATAAAATAAAGGCTAACCAGAAACATTCATGTGAAAATTGGGACCATTGGACTCCATGGATTCGGCAGTACGTACGGTAGCTTTCCTGCAGCTACCGGGCAGTTGCTAGTGCAAGCGCGACAGATTTGGTGCATGTGATAGCCAACAATTTGAGCAATGTCTGTTTCTTAGGGATTTGTAGGATGGCAATTTTGATGCTTGTTGCCACAAGTTCCTAATCCTCTACTTAATTGATCCATGTGTCTCTTCCTTCGACTGGGACGCTGGTAACGTGCCATGTTGCCACATGATCGAACTTAAAAACATATCATTACTAACTTCATGTGCATCAAAGTAATATTTTTTTTATTGCAAATGAAGATTAACTATAAATCTAATAAAAATACCAACACTTTTTTATGCATATCATTTGTATACAAACAAAGCTAGGACTTGGGGGCCCATTTTATGTTAAAAAAATTCCTGGCCCAAAACCTGTAAGATCCATTCTTTTATTTCATATATATACCAATAATTGGAACACAATTATAACACTATTTGATTGATATACATGTGTGGAAAATTCATGAAATACTAATTTCCATTTTTTTTTTTGACGTTGCAGAGGAATGCATCATCAGGTGCAGCCACCGGAAATAACTTCATGCCTTACGGAGGTGGCCCTCGACTGTGCGCAGGATCCGAGCTGGCCAAGCTGGAGATGGCCGTCTTCTTACACCATCTTGTGCTAACTTACAGATGGGAGTTGGCGGAACCGGATCAAGCATTTGCTTTCCCTTTTGTGGAATTCCCCAAGGGACTACCAATTAAAGTATACAGAAGAACATGACTTATATCTCTTCTATATCCTGCAAATATGTGAGAGAGAGAGAGAGAGAGAGAGAGAGAGAGAGAGAGAG
>LTAE01000218.1:16356-54242 GCA_001647135.1 Pontederia paniculata | reverse complement strand
CTTTATGTTCATTCGGTACAGAGCTCATAAAACATGAAACCAACGGTACAAAGCTCATACGATCCGATCAGATATTCGTCCTGGGTTTCCATGATAATAAACAATAAGGTCAACGGAGGTACCAGCCGTGACAATAATAAGATTCTCATCAAGTGGGGAGGATGCTCGAGTATCCTCTTTGTTACAGGGAGGGGAGCTCTCCAGGTAACAGGAGCAAAGTGGGAAAGCTGCAGCTAGGCCACCGGCCTCTAACAGTAAACGATAACAACGATAGCTCCCAACGGTACACATGACAACAATAAACTTTAGTCTTATTACCCTTACGTGATATCTAGTATATGTCCTTAACGTAGCATCACATGATATAATATAAAGTAATATTTCCTGTAGGAATTTATCGATAAAATCATCTGCATTATGAATGGTATAGGATGGAAGAAATCTTAGTATTGGTATGTCACGGGTTGTGACCACCATCTCACGACCGTGACATTAAGTGTCACGGGCCGTGACAAGGTATCACGGGCCATAACAGCATGTGTCACGGGTCGTGACTCGGTGTCACGCCCCGTTTTACATTAGGGTTCTCATCAAGGTCACGGGCCATCTCTCGAATCACGACCGTGACGGGAAATCTATCCTGGTTCGTGAAAAAAATGTGGTTCTGCTATGGTGGTTACGGGTCATGATATTATATCACTGGTCGTAAGTCATCTGTACGACTGTGACGATCGCGAGGGTCCGATCGCGATCCCGACACCTTCGATCTGTGCACTAGTCATCGGTCGTGACTAGGGTGTCATGACCGTGGCAGTATCGTTACGGGTCGTGACCATGGAGTCACGACCGTGATGTTGGCCATCACGACCGCAAGTCTAATCACGGTCGGATGTCGAACGCGATCTCGATCTGGACACATCATCACGGGTTGTGACATGGGTGTCACGACCGTGATACGCCCATAACAGGTCGTGACATGGGTGTCACGACCGTGAACATTATCTTCACGGGCTGTTACATTGTCATGACAGCCGTGATGTTACAGAAAATTCCGATTATGTTCCATCCGATTTCATCCGCGAGTAAGAAAACCAGAAAACAATAAAAATATGGGGTGAAAGGAGACTTAAACTTAGGTTTGAGATATAGTAATCCAACATCGAAATAGGAGTAATGACATGATAAAAAATGATATATAAATAGAGGATCTCAATAGCTAAAACATTGATCATGAAAAATCTAGAGAAATCTAGGACGATCAATCATATGAAATCTAGATCTACAAGTGATCCGCCACGATATGCACATGTTAGTCTAAGCTTTGAGTCTCGATCTTCTTCACACTTTCTCATCATTCCTCTGCAGCGATTCCTCTCCTACAATTCCTCCCGGTTAGGAGATGATCATCCATCAATGTAGAGAGAGAATTTTCAGCCTTACCTTAAAATCCCTTGAGTAAAGCACATAGAGAAGAAAGCTAGGGCCGACTAGGAAAAAGAATGAAAATTCCTAGGAAGAGATTTTTATAACTCAAGAGTCCATGTTTGTTGGACAATCTGAATTTATTTCAGATTTAAATTAATTTTGAATTTTAAATTTTAATTCCTTTCTTCCTTATTAAGAAAATATCTTTTGAGAAAATAAAATTTGAGAAGATTAAATTTCTAAGGAGATAAAATTTGATGGGATTAACTTTCTTGGAAAATAAAATCTGAGTATATAAAATATTTGATCTCCTAATTATGAAAATATATTTGAAGAAAATAAATTTGAGGAGATTAAATTTATGAGGGGATAAAATCTGAGTTGTTTGGAGATAATTGGGGAAAAATAGTGGAACTATGCAAAAGTAATTGAACGAGTAAAAGAAAATAAAAAAAGTAACATAAATGTTGGTGACATGCATAAAGTGAAAAATTTTAATAATTTATAAAAAAGATAAATGGATAATTTCTTATTGGTGTAGGTGAAGATAAGCAAAGACCCCTTTAATCTTTGGCTTCTTCTTTCAACTTAATGGATAAAAGGAAAAATCAAGGTGTTAAACAACACAAGAAGCAAAGTTTTTTTAGCGTGAAAATGCTATAATTTTAAAAAATATACATATGTACTTATTCATCGGTAGCGTTCGCTTACATGGTCAAAACTGTGTTTCCCAAAAGTTGATCACGGATAAACTGAAATATTTTTTATAATAATTTAGGAAAAGATAAATAATTTATCGGTGAAAATAAGTTAAATAACATTATTCTTCTTTTTTATAATAAAATAATCCTCTTTTAACATCTCTTTTATTATTTAGGAATAATCGATATTCAAACTGTTTCAAAATATGAACTTGGCACATTCAAACCTGAATTTTAACTTTGTTGGCTTCGTATCCTCTTTGTTGAACAACACATTCATCTCTAGAAAAAAAAAATATGAGTTGTATTTGGTAGAACTTTGATTGAAATTATTCGGTATCATATCAGTTTTGGGCCTCAGAGGGACCAACCGTTTAGTTTTTCAACTAAACTTTGCTTTTCCTTTTTGGTATAATGAACCATTTTCGATTTCTTTTCTGTTCTTTATTTTTCCTTCTTTGCTTCACTTTTTAGGTTTGGGAATAACATTTGTTTTCAATATTTTCAGTTGATTTGAGTTAATATTGAGTCAAGTTGAGTTTCATGAAATACATATGATATCGGATCTTTTTAACTCAAGATTAACGTTAATTAGTAGTAATTTTTTAAATAAACAGTACAGTTTAATATGAATTAATATTAACTCTAATTTTCTAGGGTCATCAAGTTCGATTTTATCGAATCAATTGGATAAGAGTATGACTAGCCAAGTTGAGAGAATCAGACCGTATTTAATATAAATCCCTAACATTAATAGATCGTATATGCAAATATAGTTAATTATGCTAGTGCTTCTAGCCCTTCTAATATATTTTGCAGTTTCAAAGTCTTGTGTTTAAAATGTATAAATAATATAAAAAACTAAAAAAATATCATAACAATACCATCTTAATATAATTAAATTAAAGTAATTAAATAGAATTTACTAGGAAAATATTATCCAATAAATGAGTCCACTGAAAGCATTTCTGTTTAACTTACATCACCTTTTCACCATTTTTTTTTTGTTTATGAACCTTTTTACGTTTGAGTGGCATTCAAGGCACTCAGTGACACAAAAGCAACAAAAGTATGATAGTAAGGTGCCTTGGAATCCAATCAGCATGAACAAAACTTTATCACACTATCTTTTTTTTAGTTTTCACAAAATGTCATAATATCATTTCTCTGGAAAGAACCACCCTTTGTTGGAATAAGGTAGTATGAATGCACAATTTCTTATTTAAAAAATTAGCTATAATTGTTATTTATATTTTTTTAAAGAAAAGTATTCATAATTACTTTATCAAATTAGTTAAAGTGAAAACGTTCCATAATGATTCAAGATTTTAGAAATATTTCAAGCATCCACTTTAAATAGCATGATTTGCTATGTGTTGTTCTTTTGTTTGATTTTTTTTTTCTCCGTGAAAAAAAGACTGCAACGAAAGCAATATTTATCTATAACAAGCTTTGATGCGCAACTTTATCAAACACAGTCAGCCGTAATTTTTTTTTGAATAATCGGATGAATTTTATACGGGTAAAACGTACTTTTAAATTTATGTTAAGTTAACTAGTTAATTAAGGATTATATTTTAATCATTTCGGCAAACACAAAAATGACAAAAAACACTTTATTTAAATGTTACAAATTTCATTTGTATCCTTTCATTCCAACACATATACCTTCTCGATAA
The DNA here is from genome assembly GCA_001647135.1 of Pontederia paniculata. Classification (NCBI taxonomy): domain Eukaryota; kingdom Viridiplantae; phylum Streptophyta; class Magnoliopsida; order Commelinales; family Pontederiaceae; genus Pontederia; species Pontederia paniculata. The sequence goes on along the minus strand of LTAE01000218.1, from coordinate 50,437 downwards.
TTGGAATATAAAATTTTGGCCTAATGGCTTTATGAAAATTAAAGAGAATAGTGAAATGGAGCGACGTGTTAAAAATATTAATTATTATTTAGTATATTAATTATATATTTTATTTTTTGACATATTTAAAATTTTTAAAATTTATGGTCGGATTGAATCTGAGTATGAGCCAAAGAGAATGCACCCTCGTTCGACTCAATTTTAAATATTTCCATTTTGAATTGAGTTAGACTATCTCACAATTTTTATGTGTTGTTTGATATATTTATTTTTGTTATAAATAATGATATTGTAAAATAATATAAGTATATATTGTTTAAATAAATGAAACTAATGATAGCAAATTTAAAAATAATAATTTTAGCACTAATTAAATATTTTTATTTTATCAGTATTATAGATTCGGGTTGAGTTCTTAATTATTGAATTATAAACTATTTAATTCGATCTAAAAGTAATAAAATTAGATTTTATATAATTTAAATTAATCCTCCAGTAGAAAATAATTGAATTAAATTATGTTGACTGTTTAGTCGAATTGAATCCAATTTCTGCTGTTAAACTATCAATCATCTCAGGTACATAATTGTTTTTGTATGATTCAAATTTTGTGTCAATAGTTTCTACTTGGTATGATATCAGTAAGATTTTGTTTATCTAATTATAATTTTACTATCATATACTGAAAATGCGTCGCTTGATATATATTAAAATATGTAACTTACCGTCTCACACAAATATTAAAACCTACTTTTATTGTTGGTTGGAATAATTTTCGAGTCAGTTTGATTCTGAATTTAAACTTACTATCCAATAAATTAATGATACTAAAATTTAGTATTTAATTTATACGCGTCAATCAAATATTTTACGATTAAATCATAACCTAAAAAGTAAAATTTATTTATGTTAATAATTAATAGTTGTTTTAATTATTTTTTTAAAAAATATTTTTTTAATTACTTATAAAAAAGAGTTTTAGTCTATCGAATTATTTGGCTTATACAGGTAAATTATAATTTATACTCCCATTTAATTTATATATATCGTCCGTGCTTGATCACTTGGCCAACAAGTTGATTCAGATTTTGTATTTAGATTGTTTCTAGAACATTCGCCTTTACAGTATGAAGATTCATTTTAGCATTTTCATGGAATTTCCATATTGGACCTTCATATAAGACTGCAACAAATGTTGACTTACTAAATCAATGATAATAGATTGACTCGAGAAACTATAATTTGAATTGAATAAATTTAATTTAATGGGGAGGCCAAAATTTCTTTGAAATTTTGTAATAATCTTTGATGTTGATAAGTAAAGCATATAAAAATTAATCATGTTTAAACTTTTATTAAAAAATAGTTTGTCGCATTAAAGAATTTGAGAATAAATTATTTAGATGAGGAAACAATATTATGCCAACTATTCAAATGTAATATGAAACAGATATCGAAATCGTAATACTTATATATCGACACGAATTCGTTTTAGTGGACAAGTCATGCAATTTTCTTTACTAAACATTATGCATTAAACCAATTTTAAAATGACGTTAAATTATTTTAATTATTTATTTGTGCGACAAGGAACAACTACAATAATTTCTAAACTAAATTGTAACACGACCACCAACCGTATGTATCACGTGACATCACGAGATGTGGATAAGCATTGGATGCTGGTCCAAAATAAATAACCGAATGCTGCCAAACTCCAAGACGTAAGCAATGACGTAATTAGCGCTAGTGGCGCGCAAGGAACCGGTCCGCCCACGCAACTCCAGCGGCATATTCCTACCCACCTCCCTGATTCGCTGTCCTCTCCAATAGAATACTTACACGTGGGTTAATCTCATCCGTCTATTATCGGTTATTAAATCTGTCCGTCCACCGCCTCATCGCCTTCGATAAATAGGGCGGCTTCCTCTCTTCCACCTTCATCCCCATTTCTAGGGTTCGTTCATCTTATTGATTTTATTATTAAAGTTTCCACTTCCGCATTCTAAATCTCTCAATTGTTTTGTGATTCCGTCGTCGTTGTTCTCAGTGATTTCGGATGATTTATCTAGAAAATTTTGGTGCGTTTCGCATGCGATCGGATCTATTTGTCCTAAAATTTCCATCAATTTCTAATTGTTCTACTTCTCCTGTTCTTGTTATCTCCCTTGCTCTTTAAATTGATTTGTTCTATATATCTCTTCCTTGATTCTGGATCTTCATGTGTCGATGATTTCAATAGTTTTATTTTTATGATTGATCATATCAACGCCGTATTTTTTTTATGTCGCGATGTGTTTTACAGCCTCTCAGGTCGATATCCGAAAGCAAATCAACTTGTTATGGAGGCATCTCGGAAGGATCTTGTTCTTTTCGTTGGAGATGTCTGCATCCGACGTTGGGATGATGACGAAGTAGAACTCGGAGGCGAAGAAGCGGCATCGTTTCGCAGGAGGTTGAATTGATCGTTGTTTTCGAAGCCCTTGATGTCTCCTGTTATTAGATGATGTGAAATTGAGATGTTAATTAGAAGCTATTTCTTCTAATCATGTAGAAGATTGGGGATAAAGCTTGATGTCATCTTGAATCGTCCAGATGAGGAGGAAAGGTAAGGGCTTGTTGTTTGTTAGCCCATGGCGACCTTTGTTACCCTTCGGCCTTTGCCATGTTGGGTGCGCTCGCATGGCAGGTCAAAAAATTCGCAATAAAAATATTATTTTTGTGTTCTCGGTGGGAGATCGTACGGGGATTCATTATAAGAATTTCCCCGGGTTCTCTCACCGATCCAGTGTGTGCCTTCTCTTGTGTTCCATGTTCTGCATCTGCAATCTCTCGATTCCGACCAACATGAAGAAAGGTGCTCGACTTCTGGCAATCTCCGTCGCAAAGAGGTACTAATTTAACATATGGAAATTGCTATTTAACACAAGTTTCTCTCGCCAATCATGATGACAATAGTAAACTAACAATAGTTATTGCGCCTTAAAAGGCCTTCATATGGTGTTCCTCGATTTATAATTTCATTCCCAGCAAAAAGTAATAACAACTCGTCTTATTTATCTCATCTCGAGACTATATAATTATTTTCCGTATATTTTTTATTATTGCTCCATGATTAGTCATACAAAGTAATTTATCAATAATTCCTTATCATTTGTTACTGTGAGAACTGTATTTATTTTTGGGTCGTCATGTGATTGTAATGGTCAATTTTGCTGGTTAAATATTGTAAAAAAACCTGTAAAGTGTAATGTATGAGGGTTTGTGGTTCAGACCGCGCCCTAGTTTATTTTCATAGAAGGACGATTCCACATCATCAGCAAGGGAAAGATGTGTTCTTTGGGCTTCGACTAGAGCTTCTGACGGGTCCGTCCTTTCTTGACGACATGATGACCGGTCGATGGCGAAGTCACAGCGAGAATTGTTTGTTGAAGGGATCGTGATGAGCCTTTGGTGCCCTGGTTCTTTTGAAGTTGCTTTTGTTCTGAATTAATGGTGGTTTGTTATCTATGGTGAGAAATTTCTTGCAAAGATTGTCTGTTATTTTTGGTTTCATTTGCTTCAAATAATCTTGTAACATAACTTCCATTTCATTTGATATTTTAGCTTCAGCAGTGATCATTTTTTACAGATGTTTCTTGGTTTAATTGTTACTTGTTTTAGGAGCATATGTAAAATATGTTTTGGTCATTCCCGGGCTTGTACATGGTATTTTGACGTTAAAATTCACGGTAGGTTTGTAGTCCCTAATCTTTTATGGTGCCAGTCCTTTTTGAGTAGCGGCAAGGCCTCTGAAGAAAAGCTCCGCCGGTCCCGCTAAAATTAAAACTCTCCCACATTATTTACTTTTTGTCTTGGTAATGACTTGATTTATTTAGTTATTTAATTGAGTATTTTAAGAGGTTGTTGATTTTCCCTCGTTAATCTTTTTTTCCTTTGTCGTCCAATCAAAATTTCTAACATATCCTATTTCATGGCATTAGTTAATCGAGTCATTGATGTTTTTACGTCTGAAACTGGTCAAGCGTGCAAAAATTACCGTTGCTGATTACTTCAGGCTGTTTTGGGTTATTTTTCGGTTCCTGCTAGTTTTACTTCGGCCCAAGCACTCTTCTCCCGCTATTTCGTGGATCTTTAAGCTCAAAATGGTAAGAGCGCTCAGTTTATATTTCAACTGAGAGGGTGGTGGTTCGAATCCATCAAGATCCGTTCCCAAAGCCCTTGTCTTCTAGATTATGACTTTCAGGAAGATTTTTATTTGATTGATTTACATGGAAAATTAATGTTCGTTGTGAATAAATTCAGAAAACATCGTTTATTCTTTCGAGCTCTCCCGGCTTTTAATGTTCTAGTAATGTCCCTTTAGTTATTTTTCTATTCGTAGTAATAGATAGTAAGTCAGATAGAAATGATAAGAGTGTATTAGGAAATTAGTAATCATGCAAGTTTGACCTTTTAAGTTCTGTCCCTTTAGTTATTTTTCTATTCGTAGTAAAAGATAGTAAGTCAGATAGAAATGATAAGAGTGTATTAGGAAATTAGTAATCATGCAAGTTTGACCTTTTAAGTTCTGAAATAATAATTTTATTTCTTACGAGGCCTGTAATTGTAATTCCGGAATCTAATTGAAAATTTGATATAATTTATATTTATAGAATTTTTCTAAGTTATCCTTCAAAAAAAATAATTTGAATACAAATGAATTATTTGATTGAAAAAAGAATTGATATAATATTTAAATAAAATAAAATATCATTATATATTAATAAATAATTATTTAAAATATAAATAAAACTTGAAATTATTTTTTTTCTTTATGTTTTATTTTTTATTTTTTATTTTTTCGTGTGATTGTTCTTAATTAATTTTCTAGCAAAAATACCAATGCATTAAATCTATGTGTAACAATCATTTTTACATTAAATCAAATATAAATTTTGCATTTACAATAATTGGCTTCATATGTAGTTGCATTTACATAGAATCAAATACGCCTTATGTGAAATATTTAAGATGACAAAGAATTTTTAAACTTGGATTAGGAATATAAGATGGGATATAGAGTTATTTTCGAAATTCACCCGAAACAATAATTTATTCAACATCTCAAATTTTTAAAATTATCTCGAAGTTTGTGAAATTATTATTTATATTCAATAAAATTATATTAATTCTATTTTTTTAAAAAATTAAAAACATAATTAATATTAAAATATGTTCACATTAAATCTATTTTATATATATTCTCTTAATTTATATTCTCAATTCAAATATCCATGCCTTTCAGTTAAGAATTTCTTTTGGAGTAGATGTGCGACTTTCGAAGTGTGGTTAACATATTTTTTAGATAAAATATCATAATCAAATAAGTGAATGAATTTCTTTTTCTTTTTGTTCCTAAATATTTATAGTTCATCCGTAACTAATACAAAAATTATTTTTTATTGTGGATTTTTCAGAAGCGACTGGGATAGTGAATATTAAATTTTAATGAATATCAGATAGCGTGATTATTAAACATAATAAAAGATATTATTAAATTAATTAAGACTTATAAAATAATATAAATAAATGTAATTTATGAATAACATTCTTATATATGAGTTTATTTTTTTAACAAATTATTTTTACTTATTATTTTAAAATAATATATTTTTTGAAATTATTCATTCTATAAATAATGACAAAAGTACAATCTAAAATATATCAAAATTAATTTACGTTGATAAAAACAGAGAAATATTATAGTAAAATATAATATTTAAATATTGAGCAAATATTTTATGAGAGGAAAACTATATTAAAAAGAAATGATTAACTGAACTATAAACTTTGTAGATTAGTGATTCTTTTTTCTTGTTTCTATAGTAAAGATAGCCCGGGAAATGACAATTCCTTTTTTTTTATCTGTTCAATTAATTAAGCATCTCAATATTTTTACGTAAATTGAATTCTTTTCTATTTATGTATATTAATAGTTATGTTATTTGGTGTATTTAACACACATTTATTATTTTAAAAATAAAATAATGATTTTGAAACGAGCAAGTATTCTCATTTTATTGAACAATTAAAATAGGTACCTGAAAAATAAAATAGGACTTGTTAACCTTTGTGCGTATTATCTGTACCATGATCTTTTTGCAGGTTACTTCAATTTCGGAGTTCGTGGTTTATTTGTGTCATTTTTTACATGTATGAGACGTCCGGAAAGAAGACCTGAAAACCAGCAACATGCTTCTTCTTAGCTCATGGACGAGAGAAGAATTCAAGATTTTAGTTTCATTTCTGAGCTGAGACTTCTCTTTTCTGCGTTGAAGGGTACTTAAATTTTCAAAAATATATCGGAATCATTTAATAGTAATATACATGTCACCTAATTTTACTACTTTATGTTTGACAATATATTTTCTCTGACCTATAATTAAACTATCATTTCTGTAATAAAATTTATTCGAAAACTTATAAATGACAATATTGTGGGTATTCTGCCTTAATAAAAAAAAGTTGAGTAACATACATGGGCATATGTGACTTTTTTGAAGTCTCCATCAATCTAAATGTTATTGATTCATCTATACATTCTTTTAACATTATTTATTTACCTCATCCAACTTTTTTGTCAATTCATTACTACCAAAATGCTAACTATCTTAATATAATTTTCTTTACCATTTTTTCCCAACTTTATACTCAAATAAAAATGTAAAAATGGAGCATACGTCACCTCACTCCCTATGGGAAAATGAAATACTCAATAAGGGAAACAAACGTCTATTTCTCACACACACATTATTGCCATCTAAAGTGACTCCAAGCAAGGTGAGGGGATTCCCCCCGAATCCACATGGACCTCGCCTGCATGGACTTTTGATGGCATTACATGGACCTTGAACATGTATTATAAGACATGATAGACATAAAAGACATTGCAGCGGAAACATAAACAAGATATCGTAATAGTAATAATACTCAAGGTAGCGAAAATATATATAAATCCATATAACATCTTACCACTTATGGACATAAATCGGTGGCTAAACATAAGGCTCATAACATTGCATGAGTCTTAAACTCATTCAACTCGAGAAATAAAATAAAAATAATAAGTTTATTAGACATAATCCTAATGACTTATAGACCTATATAATCTAGACATGGACATGTGCAATTTAAAGCCGCCATGAGCACACCCCCACCAAGTTCATCATGCATCATCGTTTGTGTGGATCTAGAAACAGGAAAAGTGAAAACCTTCCGGTTAGAGTATGTAAAGATCGACATCTATCATATAACATATATCGAAGGTAACATGCATCATGATCATAAGCATAATCTTTAAGTTAGATCATATAAGTAACATAAGCATGACATGAACATAACATTGAACATTCATAAATAAAACATTACATACATGAAGTACAAATGAGACTAAGCATCTTTTTACATTTACATCTTTACGTAGACACTTTTGAGTTCTTTTGACTCACATCATCATCATCTTAAACATATTGATCGTAAGATCAATTATTGTCTTTACGTGATGAGTCTCAGATAACATTAGCTCATTAACATCAGCTAGCTAGGCCACACCCTTTTTGGGGTCCATATTAGGAAGCACACAACACTATTTCTAGTGAGGAGACATCACTTCTCGAAAAGCACCTTCGACTACGTTCTCCATAAACAATGCATCTCGGCTAATTCATCATGCATCATCTTCATTATAATACATCATGCATAGCAAATAATCTTGTGATTTTAATCTCATTACGATTTGACATGCCACGATGTCTATATGTATGTCAATCATCAAACAAAAATTTCTAACCTAAGAGCATGATAAGTGTCATGTATTTGTGCCATAATAATTAAAAGAATACATGCATGGGTCATTTCTACTCAAATAATAATCTAACATAATCATGACATGATGACATGTGAGGGTGCAATAATCATTGAAAGATTAACAACATGGATCATAATTGATTAATTAGTAATCTAACATAAACATAATTCATAAAAGAAATTAATTAAATAGGGTAAGATGAGTAAACAATAAGAATAAGCGCCGCTAGGGGCCCTAATCATGCACTACAATTTGATGGGGGGCGCTACGATCATGTACGCTATGGGTGCATAAGGATTCCAAAAGGCGGGTCGTAGCATGATCGTAGACAGAGTTTGTTCGCTATTAAAAAAATTCGATTTAGAGGGTTTACGCTACGACCCCACAAATGCGCTACGGTTTATTAGGGTCTGCTATGCCCCTAAGGAGGCCCGCTGCAATCCCATAAGGGCCCGCTATGACCCCCATGACTCGCTACGGCCTGGGCCGAGCCGTAGTGAGTCTCCAGGTCGTCCCCTTCCCCTTTTCCCTTCTGTTACAAATCAATGTTGCCTAATTTGGCCTTAGAGCTCAATTTCACCAAAGGAAATTCTTAGCTAGGTTAATCCCCATGTTCTAGAGTTCATGACATGTAGAATTAAGCACTAAAATCATCAAATCAAGGTGCAGTTGGTCTAAGTTAGACCCTAGGGTTCACATATCTATTCTAAAGTTCATATACATGACCTAGAGTTCATAGTTCACCTCATCAACATCATAGAGGTTTGATAACATAAAAGAAACATAATATATTCAATTAAGCATTAGGAGAACATAACCCAATTATCATGGACATCATTTGCTTCATGGCAACATAGTTGAGAAGTAAACAAGACATAAGAATACATAACACATATCATTCATGCAACAAATCCTATATGTCATCCCTCACATTCCTATCTTTTAAGAACAATGGTTTTTATGCTCCTCAATTCCATGAATTAAGATGAGAAAGAAGAGGGATTGGATTCCCTTCACATACATTGAGAAGAAACTATAGTTTCTTCTATTTCTTTCTCTTTTCTTCAAGCTTGATGAAACCATAGCTCTTCCTTCTTGTCCTTGCTTTTCTTGTGCCTCTTGAGCTCTCAATCCACCTCCAACACATTCTTGAGCTGAAAATGATGAGAACTCTTCTTAAACTCTAGTTTTGGGTGCTTTGGGAGAAAAGAAAAGAAGAGAGAGAGCGCGAGAATAGAAAAAAAAGGTAAATTTTTGGTTTATTTCTTTTATACTTATGGGTTAAATATGTTGTGGGTCATTTAAGTTAATGGGCTGCTGAAAAAATAAGTGGGTTTGGGGGTTAATAAGTTGGGAGTTTACAATATATTAGCAGTGGATTCACAATATATAATAATATAAAATATATTATACAAAGATTAATTGACTATATAAATAATCCATTTTCAATATTAGTTTTTATTAAGTTTTAAATCTACACATAATTCTGTATTATAAATTCTTTAAAAGATATTGTATAGGCCAATGAATTATTTGTAGTAATAAATCATATGATTATATCAAAAAAAATATTGAGAAGCATTTTAAATTTCCGAAGAAAAAGAAAGATATTATTATATTTAAAATTAAAAATGATGATACTAAATAAAAAAAAACATTCAATCAATATATTTTCAAATTTTAAGCTTTAATTGTAACAATGATTATATCTTATTATAATAAATCCATGTATTATATATCAATAAAATTTGACAAAAAAGTAAAATGAGCCAATATTTTATAAACGTAGGAAAATTAAAATTTCAAGTGATCATAAAATAATGATGATTTATTTTCACACACACACACACACAGATATATATACAGATATATATATATATATATATATATATATATAATACACAAAAAAATTAAAAAATGGACATATATCATTGAATTAAAATTATTTACAATTAGTTGAAATTGTTAACTTCAAAAGAAAAATAGAAATTTTATACCATGCAGAAACTTTATGTCAATTAAGAACTAAATTAAAAATTTATTTCACACTATTAGATAGATGGACAATGATGGGTTCCGCATTGATGACCTATTAACAACCAAATATCATCACTATTATTTTATGAATACTTATTTGCTAATTTATGCATTTAAAATATATAGACGGTGTTTGACAATAGAACTGAAGTAAGAACCAAAGTTGATTCTGATCCTATTCTCCCCAATTCTATGAAACGATCACATAAAACCTGCCAACAGCAAGCATTTAATACTCTTGACTTTTTCTTTAATTTTGTTTTCCTTTTTTCTCTTTACTCAAATTTTAACTTTATACTAATTTAATAATATAATAAAAAATATTAATTATTTCACTATATTTTTAACTAATATTTTAATAATTTCATAAATTATTTTATTATATTATTTACTATTTAAATTTATTTTTAAAGAAAATATTATATCTTATATTTAATTTATAATATATATTATTTACTATTATAGTTTATATTTTTAAAAGATAATTTTATTTTTATGCTAACTTAATGATATAAATATTTTTTATGGAATATTTTATTAATTCACATGTGAGACTAAAATAAGTTTAATAAATTATTTAATTACATTATTCAGGGGAATAATTTTATATTATTTAAATACATTTGTAGGAAAATAATTTATTACCTTATACTTAATTTATAATACACATTATTTACTTGTATAATTATTAATTATTTAAACAAAATAAATTTTATGAAAATACTATTCTATGAGATTAATTTTATATTATTTATTATTTTTTTAATAATTTTAAGGATATATTTTACAAATTTTTTTAATGAAAAATGTCAATTTGTGAGATTAATTTTACATCAATTACTATAATTTTTAAATTCAACAATGTTCTATCTTTATTAAAATATATTTTATATTTTTAATTCTCGTTTCTTATCTAAATATCTTTAGAACTTATTTATAATGATTATATTTTAGTTCTTTCAAACACAATTAGAACTAATCTATTAAATTTAATTATTTCTTGTAATCTAGAATTATAATGGAAGAGTAAACAATTAAATAGGAATCATGATGACTCTTGCACTTGTCAGAGTAAGTGTTGTGTTATTTGAAAGTTATAAGAAGGACAAACTTTGTTCCAAATGGAGAAAAAAATGTGTTAACTGTGAATTCTTCATGGAAGAGAGAAGAAAGAATCAATAGGAAAAAGAAAACAAGTGCAAGATGAGAAAAACTCATATCCTAAGATATATGTTATATATCATTTAATTAGTGACATGAAATATTGTGTTTTAGGACATAGATGATTAGCTATTATAGAAGTATGTTTAAAGGATATTTATGATTATTTTTCTATCAAGATATTGTTCACTTTATGCCTTGGCTCACACGATTTTAAAATGCATCTTGAGAAGTCGAATGCGTATATATATATCATCTCTTTTATGACTTGTTCATGTAGGACTAATTCAAGGCATGCCTCTTACATCCTTCCCTCCTTATGGAACTAAACATTCTTCTATGCGAGAGGCATGCGTTGGATAGTCCTACATTGATAAATCACGGGAGAGATGTTGAGTATACATATGGAGATGCATTGACCTTCTCAAGATGTGTTTTAAAATTGTATGGGCCAAGGCCCAAAGTAAACTATATCTTCATAGGTTATAATGTTACATAATAATACTTTACTATCTTTTAATCATATCTTATTATTTTAATATATGTTTAGGATGAATTGAAGTATCGTTTTTGTTCTTCGGCTCAAATTTTAGATTTTGATTTCTTTAAAAATTATTTCTAAAAATATTTTCTTTGAATCCAGAGGAGGGGTAGTTTATTATTTACATGTAATGTCTTAAGTAAATGGTTTGAAAATGTCAAATCATTTACTTAAATGACATTACATGTAAATAATAAGAACTCTAAGACTATTTGGGGAAACCATTTATCAACTGACCTTAGGTTGGTAAATATAAGATGATAGCTATCATATTTACTAGGATTACAACTTGGTTCTTATTTTTCCCCAACCTAGGCCGAGATCCATAGGAAGAATGTTCCAAGTGCAAGAAGGAAAAGATCTTGGAGAACAAAAATAATTATTGGTTTGTCTTCTAAGTAAGTAGTTAACTTATCTTCTATTAATTATCTCTTCAAATTTTTGACTAAAATTGGGTTGCTCTAGTCATGGGTTAGTCTCATGTGCTATCAATATTCACAAATTATGGACCATATCAAAGTCAAGTTAGCTATGAGTAGAATACATCCTAACTGAAATGATATTTGTGGTTGAAAGTTCTTAAAGTTTACTTGTCACATTTGCCTCTTTCAAAAATTAGTAAACTCCTCTTGTTATATCTCCTTTAAGTCTACTTTCAAGAGACTTTGAAATTGAATTAATCATAAATTCGTATTAGAAGTTATGAGAAAATGACCAAGACTCACTTTTGTTGTTCTGTATAATAGTTTGTTCAAATTGTGAAATCAATAATAAATGTTATACTTGGATTGGGTGCAAAACATTTTTATGACAAAATTCATTAGAAGTCTACTTTCATATTCGATTGTAATTAATATGTTAAGTAAATTTAAAACTATAATTTTTACATTGGGCATCGTATATTCTATTAGAATATTGAGATATAATTGAACATAGGCAAATCTCCAAATTTTCTGAGTCCATACCACACAACATAGAACTTTGATATTTATATGAGTTCAACCATAAAATGGTTAGTTTCTTTTAAAATTAGAATGTCTTCGTTATCATATGTATGTCGTGAGTTATGAATTAAATATTCAACATTACTTAGTCTATCACTACAAAAAAATGGAACATAATAATGTCATCTTTCTGAATTTCCATGATCATTACAAAATAATTTGAAATAAGATATTATTATGAATTGAATATCCAAGAATATACTTTTTGATAAAATGTGTATTACTTGAATATGTGGTGTTTTCTAATTGTTATATATTTTATAATTGATACTACTTAATCTACCATGTGCAAAATTAAAACCAAATTGATGTTGTAAAGTTTATGAAATGAAATTATTATTGATGCAATTATACTTCTATATGCATAGCGAGTGTTTTTCAATATGTTGTATATGAATTCATCAAATAAATGGATTGCTAATAATACTACATAAGTGATATTTTCTATGATGATTTGGATATGTCAAAGGATCATGTATTTCGGGTTGATATATTTTCTGTAGGGACGATATAAATTTTTTCGAAAGGACCGATATAATATTCTAAGGGATAATATCTTTCTCGACAGGATGATATGATACCCTAAGAAATTATATGATACACCTAGCTAACTGATGATATGACATGTTGCATGCATAATTACACAAGTACATAACATGTTATATGATATGCTATATAGATGTGATATATTGATGTTGATACATGTTCGAGTTTATCCTATGGTATGATACATATGATATTTGATATGATATATGCTTATATTTGTTGTGTCAAAATGTAAATGATAACGCATAAATTATGAGTTTTTTATTTACTGAGTCGTGTTTGCTTATAATGTGATTTTCAATATTTTTCAAATAATTAGATCAATGTTGTGGCCATGTTCGATGATCCTCTTTAGAGATTGAAGTACTTTTGGTTTAGCTAGATATGAGACTTAAGCCTCTCCTTTAATCATTTTTGTGAGCATTCTTGTCTCCTCATGATGTATAACTTTTGTATAAGTATATTAAAAGCTAAGAAAAATATTGTATAATATGTAAGTATAAAATAGTGTGGAGTTACTCTAAGATCAATATATATTGCATGTGTTATAGTTACATTTATAATAATATTCATGTGAGATATCAAATAAACTATAATATGCTTCCACCATATTATATTTGATCGATCGTAATAGGTTGCAGCTTCGGATCAAAGCAAAATTTGAATCGGGGTCGTGACAATTATGATATCAGAGCCGCTCCGCATAGACTCCTATGCCATGCTAAGGTACTTTCACTCAATGAGGACGTTGAGTCCCCTAAGTAAGGAGGGTGCATGAGGTATATCTTATGCTGGTCCCACATGCACATGTCACGAGAGGAATGCTCGATATATATGAGATCATGATCAATGATGCATTTAAATCACGCAAATTAAGATCTAAAGCGAACAACATCACATCTTAATCAAGGATGTTACACCAATGAATTAAGAATAAAAGGCTCCAAGACGGAGCATATGTCCGATGTGGGAGCATCAACATTCTTTGACTTGTTTTTGCAGGTTTACAATGGATTATGAAATCATTTGGTAACATATGGTACAATCTTTTTCTATTCATTAGATGAGTAGACGCCAACGGGAGATGCACATAAGTTATGTTCCAACGACACTTACATAACTATCGACACGAGTGTAAATTGCACGTTTCATTGTGCAATAACTTGACAACATGATGTGTAGGATGCTACTGGCGAAAATGAGGTATGTAAAGGGGATGCAAAGGGGATCCATTCTTTTCCTATGTTAATTTGAGTAAATCTTGTTCTATGATGAACAATGTTATGAGGAAAGGAAGAAGACTTAGGGATTTAAGTAAGAACCCTAGTTTTGCCATGTTCATACCTAGGGTTAAGTTCAATGCATTATGTTTAGACTTATGAATCAAAAATGAATTGAATTGAATGTTTCATGTCATGATATGTGTTGTTTTATGTTCAATTTATGATAAAAACGACCAAGAACAAACATTATTCGAACCTAGGGAAAAATCAGAACTTTGTATAATGAAAGAGAGGAAAAACGAACGGAAGTTGATACAGCCGTACAGAATTGTACGGTCGGACCGAAATCCTTTCGAAATGAAAGGTACGGCTGAATGACTCGAGTTGTATTGATCAATATGACCGTATCGATCAATACAGGCAAGCTGTATTGATCAATACGGGGTGTATTGATCAATACGGCCAAGGTGTATTGTTCAATACAGACGATTTACTCTTGATGCGTAAAATTTAATATGTTGGTCTATTTAAGATCTGTTTATTCCTACGCATATGTATCTAAGAAGGAAGATAAATGTTAACCCTTTTCTCACATGAAAGTAAGTGTGTTAAATACGATGATGTGATGTTTGACGATAACCTAAATGCGAATTGTATGCTCAGCCGTAATTAGGTTAAAAGATGAACCATGTGATTCTTGGTTGATGCTTGATGTATTGTAACTAAAAGATGGATTAAGACAAGTCTAAGCACACCTAAGAAAGAAGATGGGAAAACTAAGTCCCACACCGAAGAGGTGTGTGAGTTTTTTGGGAAACTAAGTCCTGTATCTTAGCCGATATGTGAGTTTCCCTTGCCCTAAGAGGGACATTATGAAGGGTGCAAAGTACATCCTTGGTTTGATCAACCTAAAGAAAGAGGTGTGCCTAAGACCCTTAATGAAATAAGATAATAAATGAACATGTGACTTGGGGACGACTCAAGAGAAGTTAAAAGTTAACTTCTAAGTTGTCACATGATAAAGAAGATGAAAGATGAAGAAATATGACATGAATAAAGAAGTTAAGCCCAAGAGGCTATGTGCATTGAAAGTCAATGCAAAGTAAAGATATTCATGTCTAAAGAAACATTATATTGATATTGCTAAGTATGAGACATTATATCGATAATGTCAAGTAAAGTAAAGTTAAGATGAACTTATGTTGCATTATATTGATAATGCACAAGTAAGATAAGAAATAAAGTAAAAAAATAAAAAATAGGCTTAAAGTTAAGTCATTGAACATAATGAACTAAGATGTTAAAATAAAGTAATGATGATGATCATATGATGATCATAAGTTTGGGTCAAGAACTCTATGATATGCTATATACTATCTATGATGTTAATATGCACGACATGTAGGTCTTTGCATACATGGATGATATGATTCATCCATTTCTTCGACCTTTACATACTCTAACATGATGAAAGTCCCCTGCTTCTGGATTCTGCAGATGAGAAGTAATTGATATGCTTATAAGATGATGGTGCTACTCATGATGGCCAAAACACATGGTTAAGTAATGGACTGGTCTTAGAGTCAAGTTATGTTATGTATCGTCTTTCTTAGATTATGTATCGTCTTCGGGCAAGTGTTGTAAACTTTATGTCTTTCTCATGTTAAGTGTCTTTTATCGACAAGTTGTGGTATGTTTAAGTCAAGTACTCGAATTATGTCATCTTTAATCAATGTTCAATATCTTCCGCTGATTTGTACTTGTGTCACGATTTTATATGTCCTCGCTGATTTTATTTCATATTGTTCTAAATTCTTTTGTTCTCTTTGAGCTCTTATATGGTTTGACCAGATTTGTTAATGATCAAGTCAAGAATAATTGTTTCATAGCATTCCGAAGATCGTTTCGTGCACGTGGCAGATGTCGATTCGTCCGCGTGGCGGGGTGCGTTTTTGGGGTGTTACACGAAGAAATCTAACTTTAACTTGAGGGACAATATAAATGTAAATTTTAGATGAAGTTGAATTGAGTGTCGGTTTATAAATTTTATACTTAATTGAGTTTAGTGCTTTCGCCTACCATGGACGTAATGTAACGTCGATCGAAATAAATGTGTTTGGTGGTTCGATTGGTCCTTTTCGTATATTCACCAGACACCAATAGCATCCGGATCTAGGCTGGTCCCCTGTTATTAACACACGATTTCAAGCTAGCGAATGGATACGCCCACGCTTCTTGTTTTCTGATGTATGAAATGTTTCAGTCTTGTGATGTCATAAAAGTTAACCTATCAACTGTGCTGTGTAGTACATTGCGCTAAACACTGCATAAGTGTTTAGTGTACGCATACATTATGATTAAAGAAATAATTTAATTTTTCATCTGTATTATTTTGACGTATACACATATATTACAGAAGACTACTGAAAATACGATACAACACTACATATAACTTGAATGGATTGGAACGGAGACGAGAATAGACGATGACACGTTCGTTTATTAAGAATGCTTAACAAGAAGGCTTTAGATCTATTCTCTTTAAAAAAAACGATATACACCAAATCTGTATAAATGCTTCGGAATCTTACAATTTTTTGTCGAAGAAAATTGATCATGGATAAGCTTAGGATAATTTTGAGCAGGTCAATCTAAACAAAAAGAAACCAAGGATCCGAATTGGTATGCACGATTCTCCTATAATAAAAGAAGCAAAATTAGCAAGCAGTTGATAGATATGTAAAATTACATGTCTTCTTGATATTTTGTTTGTTGTTTCCTTTCTTGCTTCCTAAACGAGGACATGAATTACGATTTGGGAACCAATCAGACCCAAAGATCCAATGACAAATTAAATACAGTACAAAGTTTTTCATGACAGAGGGAAACCTATCTTTCCTATGTACATATGGTTCAGTTTCATGTCTTCATCTCCACATCGACTTCTCAGAATCAGCAACCGGGAATCTGGTTGTGGTTGCAAGTGGTGATTTCATGATTCCCTCTCGAGCCGAGCGATGTTCCTGTAATTCAAGTATCCCCATTATGCATATCTTTGGTACACAATCTCCATTATGCATTTAAAAGGAGAATGTGAAGCAAAGGAAGACAGTAGGATGTTGTAAAGTCTCAGGATAAGTATTAAGCAATTGGAGGTAATGCTTTCGAAATAATATAAGTAAGAAAGTTGAATACATAAATATTACCCAGACAAAAAAAATCAACTATGTTCACAGAAAACACATTTTAAATCAGATTTTTGAAGTCATGTCTGGCTTGCATAGACGTGTTCCATAAAAAATAATGACATGCATAATTCATGACACCAACTGAGAAAATAAATAAAAGCAGCAAAATCTCCACACAAGGGTATGCTTTATTGATAACTTTCAGCATTTATACTAATTGTATTTTCCTTTTGAGAGTTTTTATCATTTAATTTAGTAGTGAAGAAACCAATGAAGAGAACATTTGATCTTACCAGGCGAAATGGAAACTCATCTCCTTCAAGCATGTGCACAATTTGTCCCATCTTGGGTCGTTTATGAGCATCCAAATCCACACATCGAAGGCATATCAACAGAACTCTCTTCAAAGCTCTTGGAGAGGGTCGAACCTCTAATAGTGGATCAACAATTTCCTCTTCACGTTTAGTCCCCACCATACGTTTGAACCACTCCACTAAGTTTACCTTTAAGAGAATTATAAAGTGTTACATGGGAAAGAAGAACTACATCTATCTGAGAATTGTGCCAAAATGTTACCTCGCCAGCTGCTCTGCTATAATCTACTGGACTTCTTCCTGAAATTAGTTCCATCAATAGAACACCAAAACTATAAACATCATGGGTCTCATTGAGCATCCCTGTACACGCATATTCAGGAGCTACATATCTGTGCACACATACACCATAATGCAAATTAGACTTTAGCATGAAGGACAAATATATTACAAAAAGAACACATTTAATTCTAGGAATTAGTATTGCAACATACCCAAAAGTTCCCATAACACGTGTTGTTACATAGCTTGAACCAGAGCCCAATAGTTTGGCCAAACCAAAATCTGATACTTTAGCATTCCAATGTTTATCAAGAAGAATATTACTAGATTTGATATCCCGGTGTACAACTTTAGGTTCCAGTCCTTCATGTAGGTATGTTATCCTGCAGTAACGTAATCATTCAAAAAGCTCCAGTGACTAAAGTACATTTTAACTGAAAAAAACTTCATTAAATTGAAAGAGTATGATTTCTTCCAGGTTACAAGAGAATAGTTGGGGATGCCGATGCAGTGATATAAATTTTGAAAATTGCTAAAGAAATGCACAACAAGCTTAATGTAACTAAACTTCATGTAGGTAGTTGGGGAAGCCAATGTGGTGATATAAATTTTGAAACTTGTTAAAGAAGCACAACAAACTTAATGTAACTAAATGTGATGATCTATAATTGGGTTAGATCATACTTACATAAAGACGTTTGAAAAAGGAACTCATTTGGTAATTACTAACCCTTTTGCAGTTGCAATCGCAATTTTCATTCTGATATCCCATGTCAGTGGACTAATGGGGCCAACATCACCATGAAGCCACTGTTCTAAGTTGCCATTGTCGACGTACTCATATACAAGCATCCTAAATAAAAAATCAGATGCTTTTGATAACTGTGTAGAAGGTCGATTTGCATTGGGGAGTAAAAGATGTCCAAAAAGTAAAAGACTACCTTTTAGGGCCTTCAGCACAATAACCAAGTAGGACCACCAGATTCTTGTGCCTCACTTTTCCAATGGCTTCAACTTCAACCTTGAACTCCTTCTCGGCCTGACCTCTAGCAATACAACCATCAAATATAAGAAACTGACGTATAAATACAGAAAGTTGTTTCTTATCTTATTTATTAAGAAACAACACCAATAAAATGAATGATTATTCAAGAAACTAGCTATATACACCAGTATGTCATAGAACCCACAATGATGGCAGATTGTTGCCTCTTCAGTGGAGTATAAGTACTTAAGATTAATGTGAATTCTATGATGCTTTCTAAATCCTCCTATGTAAGACAATTAGAGATATGTCTTACTGATGTTTCTACTTCTATCTCACCCAATACTTTACTGATCTTGTTAGAGGATATTTGTAAAAGATGTTCATCAATGCTGATTTTTCCCAAAGTTTTCAGCTCTAATAGTATCCTAACTTTCAACAAACTATGATGATGCATTCTACTAGAACTAAGATTCAACAACATAAGAGAAGTTAACTTACCAAAAGGATCGTTGTTTTCCTTTTATTTTGTCATTTTACATATCAATTTGACGGGAAAAACAGGTTTGTACCAAAGAAGAACTTAGAAGATCCAACCAGTCACCTATCTGAAAAATAAATATAGACTCCCTGGGAATCATGTTATAATATTTACCACTAAATGAGTTGTTGGATCCTATGTTAATTCCAAATCAAGAGAAAACAAATAAATATGTCATTCTAACCAAAACAACAAATCTAACGCCACTGTAGCACAATTCTTTGTCACTGAACCATCCATTTACCCAATTTTATAATAATGCGTCAGCTTGTATGCATAGAGAAAGTAATGACAAAATTTTATGACATTTGGAATTCTTTCTAGGTAATGAGTCACACTCACTTGTTATTATGGAGATTCTTGACGGCAACAACTGAGAAATCCGGCAAGACCCCCCGGTAAACGATCCCATAACCTCCCTCTCCGATCACATTCCCGGCGTTGAACCCGCCCGTCGCCGCTTCCAGCTCTGCCAGCGAGTACCACCGCCCCCACCCGATGTTCTCCATCTTCTTCTCTGCCGCCGCTGTCATCTCCGACGACGAGCACGACGTCGTCCCCGACGAAGAAGACGCTTCCGACCCCTTCTTCATTTTCATCACGTCCTCCTCCTCCTCGGCGGCCGCGGCTACCCCCGCCGCCGCCGCCTTCTTCTCTCCCACGTCTAACGTGAACTCCGCCTTCCGATCGGCAGTGGGGATCTCGAGGATCTCCCTGGTCGAAAGCGGGATCACTCCGGACGAATGCTTCACGCGGGAAGCGCAGAACCGGCGCCGGAAGAAGTAGAAGAGGACGAGAGCCGCGACGACGAGCACGCCCACGGAGGCGACGAGGGCGTAGACGGGGAGGTTGAGGACGGCGGTGGTGCGGGAGAAGAATTCACCGACTGAGGAACCTCCGGCGGCCATCGCCGGCCGAGTACGAGCTCACTGCGTCGTCTCTGTTTTGCTCGTCCTCTTCTCGGGTAAAGAAGCGATGTATCCGTTGGAGAGGGGGATTAAAGACGTGGTGTTATTTATTAGTTTGGAGCGTAGCGCGGAGGAAGAAGACGACGAGGGATTAAATGAGCGCTCCCAAATGAAGGCCGAATGGCTTCGGAGCCCTCTTTTAAGTGTTCGCCGGTGGGTGGCGGTGTCAAATCTTGGCGAGTAAGCGTGGCGATGGCGAGGGTTAGAATAGTAATATTTCGAATTGTTCGGTGCGGAACTGGGACAAGAACAGGGAGGGCGCGGATAAATGGAGTGAAAGTTACAGTAATGCCCCTGCGCCTTGGCCTTGGAGATTGGGTCGCTTTTGGTGAAGAGAGAAAAAAAAAAGAGAGCGACGGGGGATTTATCGTACTTTTCTTTTCTTTTCTTTTTTTTCACTTTTGTTTCTTTTTGTGTGTGTGTTTTTTTAACTTTTCCAGTTTTATTAAAGGGGGTGGTCAAATGGTGCGGATTTTACCGTGATGACCTTGAAGGAGGTCACGCGCGCGTGTGACCTGTCGGTTACTTTGGTTTTAAGGGGAAAAAAATACTGAAATAATGGTGCTTCAGCAGATAGTTGAAATGGTTAATGAGCTAAATAAATTGTAGGTATGGATTAACTAATTTTAGTTTCTACTTTTGGTAATAACTGCGTGTTCTTCATGAATTTAAATGATTGTGGACTTGAGTTTTCTATCATTCTATGTCAAAAGTTTCTGTAGAATGTTTTTCTAACAATTTTCTTAATATCATTCCTCAAAATTTAATGTCATTCTTATATGATGATTTTATCTTTATTTTATATATGATAAAAATTGATGTTAAAAATAAAGAGTAAAATAATTTTAAAATAAGTGACATTAAAAATTTAGGAGTGATAATAGGTACATCTTTTTCTAAATTAATGAATATCTTAAAAGCTGTATCTTTCGAGTGTTAATTTATTAGATTAATTGTATTTTCATCTCCTAAAAATAAAATTTAGATACAATTGTAAGGTAAAGATTCTGTCGAATATGAACCTAAATCTTTCTGTTTGTTGTAATCATTTCTTAACATTATTATTTGTTTTCTTGTTTTAGTATCAAAAAGTAAAAACATTTTATAATTTTTAAACAATAAAATGACGGAAAAACTTGTGAAAATTGACGACATGCTTAAGTTATTAGGAAAAATATTTGACAACATGATTTAGTATATATTTGTCAATATTTTTAAATTAAGTTGCATTTAAAATTAGTTAAAGATTAATAATTTAATATAAAGAAAGAAATGAGAATAGCATACATTGTTAGCATTTATTTATTTTGATTTATCAAAATCTTGAATATTTTTAGGAGAAGATTTATTTATTTATTTTATCATAATTTAATTTCATTGATATAGCAATTATTTATTAATAAAATTATGAGTTTGAGTTATCAAAATCTTGAATATTTTGATTATCACGATCAACTTTTTGTTATCAGTTTGAATGTCATGATTTTTTTTCCCTTTATGTTATCTATGAATAAGTTTATAAGCATGTATTAGTTTATCTTAGGATATATGCTGACTTTAACTAACATCATATAATATGTAGCTTGTTTTAATGGCAGAATAATAAATCTACTAATTAACTGCACACATTATATTAAACTTCTCTTGGCACTTTTTTTACTATTATATATCATATGAGGTACACCAGCATTTATCTCCGACAATAAATAGGGATAGTTTACTTGGGGGTGAAATGATAAAAACCTCTTTGAATTGGGCATCATCCAACGTTTGTAAAATGATGACTTGTCTGAAAATAAATGCCTGTAATTTAATTATCAATGTTTATTCATTCAAAAATTAACTCTTGCAATTTAATGCTTGTCTTTGCAGCGCTGAGCTCTTCTTCCCATGGACTAATTAACGTCGGTAGTGGCTTTGTCGTAAATTTCAAGAGACATCCTCAACATTTCCGTCCAAGAAGAAGAAGAAGAACTTACGATTTACTTGGTGACATCCGTGAGCGCCCATCACCAGGGGATCCCGTGCTGATCCACTTGCACAACGCTGCGCGGAAGAACCGCCTGATGCGTGCCACGTGGAAATGTACGGTGGGTCCCACTTTGCTGGGCGCTTCCAGGCATATGGGAACCGTGGTCTTTTTGGCTTTCGTGCGTGCGCCCTCGCGTCGAATCCTGTTCTGCTCCCATGTCAGCGGCGTCATAACTTGCAACGGTGAGGCAGTTGAACCCTGTCACAAGTGAGATCCGGTTCAAATATGAAACATGCTTTAACTATGTTTAAATGACAATATGTTCCAGTACAAAATTAGCAATCTGGTATTTAATTTTTAAAATAGTCAATTTAATTAAAAGAATATTATTTTATTTTTTACCTCGAGTTCTGAGTTCTGAACATGGAGAGCTGAGTGGTTATAAAAAAATATGAAACATGCTTTGCTAAGGTTTAATTATTTTTGCATCAGATAGCTTTGTAAACAAAGTATTTTTTGTGCTTAATTTGTTGGCTTTTTTTTCAATAAAGCTATCCCATCAGATATAAATATTTCGATATTTTAAAGTTCAGAAATGGCTTAGCTGCCATGTAAACAAAATCAACAATATATAATTATAGTTATTTTAAATATATACTGAATTTTCTCTTCATTAATATACAAAATATTCAACTAACATATAAACTATATAGATATAAAATATAAATTGGGATATTGAAACGTATATTATTATTTTACTAAAAATATAGATGAATGCCGCCCATAAAGTGTTGTATAGTTTTATTTTTTAATATACAACTTCATATATGAATTTTTATAGTTTATTAAATAAAATAACGACAATAAAATTAATATACAATTTACTAAATTGAGTTGTATTTTGTAATGAATATTGAATACATATATCCTATGAACACTGAACATTTTCTTTTTGTAGTAATAAGTATCATAAAGTATCATATATCAAATACAAAACCTACATAAAATAATTGCAACCAAAGTACAAACTTGACTCTAAACAAATGCAACCTTATAACTAAAAAGGATTATTTTGCTTCCCTAAATCATGAATTATTCATGCTTTCCTCCCTATAAAAGTACTCACTTATGCCTTTTAAATTATTCTAATTTCTTTTTTTGTTAACTTTATTTTTTATTTATCTAATTATATTTTTTAAAATTTACCATGATGTGAAAATAAGAAATAAAATCAAATCTAATAGTAAACTATGCGTCTTTTAGTTTTTTCTTCTACCAAATATGTTTTATAATTTTTTCTTGAAACATTGTAAAGAGTAAAATTATAATCAAGTTTATTAAAAGGTAAAATGAAAAGCAATGGTGTGATAAAATAAAAGCGGAAAATGAAGATGTCATACACTATTTTTTTCATCATGTCAAACATGTTCGCAACCATCAAATTTTAAATTAGCGATTATGATTTATACTATCAAAATTATTCATATTAAAAAATTGTATTATCCATGTATGCATCATTTATATATGAATGATTTTAATAATAAATCACAATTGTAAATAAAAAGTCCGATGATTAAAAATGTGTGACACGATGTTAACAAAACGTTTATTAATCTCAAATAAAAAATTAGGACTAAGAATAATTTAGAGAAGACAATAGAATATTTTTATAGTTTATAAACGAATAAAAGAACTAATAATTAACTAAATTTGGAGGGCAAAATTGGTTGAAACGATAGTATTAGGAACTAGTCATTTTGAGTTTATCAATTTGTTCAACATTTATTTTTTAAAAAAAATATTAGAGTAATTAGATTCCGGTACTTTCGGATATATTAAATTGAGTGTAAACAGTCAGAATTTAGGGTTGGAAATTAAAGTCGGTAGTTAAGAAAATTTTGAAGCTCTTGTTTTGAAGCAAAGTTAGAGGACCGGTTTTGACATCCGAACTAAAAGAGAGCAATGCAAATGGCAGCATCGTTTAAGCTGTGAGCGGCTAATTCATCCATAAATACGTAATGGCGTAGGCAACTTGGCAGGATTAAGGATGTCACGCAGGGGACCTTTATTTAATTTGGGAGGGTGATTAGTAGAGGACCATTTTATTTATTTTTCTTACTGATATTATTAATTAACTCCACCGCGGAAGAAGGGGAGCAATTAATTAAGGGAGTTGGATTTGATGAAAACTTCGTAGGTATGCATCCATCAGACCTATAATAATTGTATAAACATCAAGCGAAGTTATTATTAATCTGATATGTACATTGTCCTTAATAACCTATAAATTATCACAAATGCACATCGTCCGATGTTACCTTTGAAATCATAAGTTAAGAGCAAATTAAACTAAACATGAGTTTGTTAAAAATGGGTGGCAAGTGGTCAATAATAAATTACTATGCAGTAGAGTAGTATTCGCCATTCCTAAGATCTCAAACATAGGTCTTATTATAAGATAAATAATTCTTCTCACCAACTCTTTTTTTTTTACACCATTTCATTAGTCCACTGAAGTTGGACTGCAGTTAATTACAGGTTGAGTAAATTGGATCCACAATAACGTGGCGTGGGGATCATTCAGTTGCTAGATATATGTGATATAATGTCTACATTTGTGTATTAAATCTATACGTCAGTTAGAATTTCTTTTTAAAAGAAGGGTTTATTAAATTTTAACCTTTCTTCACATACCGATGAATTAACATTTTAGACTAATAATATTTAACTAACTCAGTTAGAGAACTCTTCTCCAAGAATTTATTTCTTAATATTCAAATATGAGATTATTTCGAATAACTTGTGCGTACTCATAATATATTAGGAAATTAGTCGAGACGATATTAATGAAAATAAAAAAAATATGAGGTTACTTGCTCACCACATTTCGAACCGAAATATACTATTCTTTTTTTCTAAAACGATGTTAAGTTCGTGTAATATTTAAAATAAAAATTGACCATTTCAAGTTAACTCTAGGCCCGTAGGGACATTCTTTATTTATAAAACTTTTATTTTTATTGTTAGTCGGTAAAGCATCTTTTAATTTTTTTAATAAGTAATATAATAATTTAATTATTTATTTTATGGAACTCGTATAGTTAAAATTGAAGTGGTATTTGTTATGCTTTAATGATAACGTTCGATGTATATTAAAAATTATATTTTTTTAATTTTATTATTAGTTTCTTATCATATTATTCATACGAAAATAGGGATCGAAACAATATAAAACAGAAATCTCTCCGCTATATTTTAAGATGACAATAGTTATCTGTATGTATTTAATGTAATTCAGGTTTTCTTAAAACGTGTTAAAAGCTGCATAGCAACAAGATGAGAAAGTATGTTAATGCATAAATGATCAAATTCCGGATCGCCCTTTTGTACCTAGAACATGTTCTCATTGTAATCGAATAATATTGGATTCCCATACTATTTTTGATAATATTGTGCCCTGTAATAATATGGCGAAGTTTTTTTAAGAGTATATATATATATTATATATATATAGTTTCATCTTTGAGCAGGCTTTTCTTTTCTGATTTATCATTAACAATATTGTTAGGCGTGAACAAACTAATCTTTTGTGGAATGGTGATGGCTGGAACAAAAGCAGCAGTTTGGTAACTCGTTGCTTGCAGAGAAACCAAACAACAAATAAAATCCCAATTCGTCACTTGTATACACATATTTGGCTAAACGCCAAAAAAAAAAAATATCAAAACCGGTTGCTTAAAGTTGATGAGGAAAAATGGGATCAATTCAGGAATAACATTTTTTTTTTCTTCAATTACATGAGAAACTCGTGATCTTAATACGTGGGAAGGAATTTTAAATTGTAAGAGACACAAATGATCCCACAATAAAAACCAAATTTAAAGCTTCTTAACTTATAAATAAATTATATATTTTTTTTTGTTGAACTATAATCACGTTCTCAAAAACAATGTATTCAAATCATACTGATAATGACACACTTTAAAA
Source organism: Pontederia paniculata (assembly GCA_001647135.1). Classification (NCBI taxonomy): domain Eukaryota; kingdom Viridiplantae; phylum Streptophyta; class Magnoliopsida; order Commelinales; family Pontederiaceae; genus Pontederia; species Pontederia paniculata. The sequence continues at coordinate 23,839 of LTAE01000218.1, read as the reverse complement.
AATAATTTTGGTTAGAGTATGGTATTGTGGGTCATGCATCATCAATGAGATATAAAAGAAGGAAAAATATGGGTCCAAGGTGACATCCTCTTGTTGTTACATGCATGACCCCAACCGCCTGCAAGGGCAAATGTACTCCTGTGTCCCGGACGGGGATGTTTCATCTTACAAACAAATAAATTATTGTGGCGTTAAGCAGGTTGGTTCTGGCAGTGGCAGGCAACCAGATCTATTTCCTTCAGAATAAGCTTTCCATGATTATATATACATTTTTTTATTTCACATCAAGAACTAATCTAGTTGTATTTTTCACAGTCAAACATTTTTTTTATCACAATTGCTTATGGGGGAATCAAACACTTGTGTCTACTGTTGTAAGGAAACATGGCATGTTTTAATTACACTTAGATCTAAACAAACTCTTTTTTCCTTTTTATTGGTGTTGTGAAATTTGTGGAATGCTACACATTATCAGGTAACCATTTCTGTGGGTTACTTCACAATTTTTTGGTGAACTTCTCAAGTTTATTTTCCAATAGATAAGTTTTCTAAACAAAACTAAGTTGGATATTATGTATCCAATAATCTGATTTAGCAAAGTTTAAGAAGCAATAACAGGGAATCTTAACTTCGAGATTCGACTTTGTTTTTGTTTTATTAATCATTTGTATTAGATCTTGACATCCTTTTGTTTTTAAAAAATGAGGCATTAAATAGCAAATATAGATACTTTATTTTTTAACTTGGGATTTGATTACTAGTTCAAATGTGTGTTGCTGCACGAGTAACAAACTACAAATCAGGAACTAGAGACCAATAAATTCTTGTTTAACCATTATCATCATATCGGTTAGCCCACGAGTCATATCACGGGCTTATAATTGGGCCATTGCAAGAGTCCATCACATCGGGTTAAAACCGTAATATTTCGAATATGGTGAATGAGTTAAATTCGGCTTACGTAACTTTATAAAAGCACATATATTAGCATTTTATATAGCTTCGTATAAAGCTTACTTTTATCTTTTTTTTATCTACTGACTTATTGCAAATGTATTGAAAGCTAAAAAAATAATCGTGAAATAACTATTTCTAAGAATATCACCTCAACTTTCTTTTTTTACCAAATACTCCATTAACAAATTCTTTAAGAAAATATATTAAAAAACCTAGAAATGAAGTTGGCAGGGCTCAATTGTAACATCTGATCTCTGAGTCAAAGATGTAGAAAGAAAAAATAAAGAGGTCAATACGAATTATGTCCAATTCAAACGAGGATTGTATTGCATTTAATAAATAGTCTTATTAAATTTAAAATTTAAGCTTGATTTTATTTTAACCTCAGGTAAAGGTATAATTTTTCCTATATAAACTCTTAAGCCACGTAATTATTTTTTAAGGATTTTTTTTCAATCGTCATACTCTCTCGATTATTCCCTATATTTTTTGTTGTCTCATCTTATTCATTTGAATCAAGGAAAACACGATCTTTGAGATAAAACATTAGAAAGGATGACAACTATAGAGGAATGACAATGACAAATGATTTGATATGCGAAAACGGATTCTTTTTAGATAAGTATTTTCTTGTATAAATGAAGCATGATAAACCTTCATGTTCTAATATGTTTTAATGATGTGTTGATGTGATTGCATATTGATTCTAATATATGTTTAGATTCTTAAATTTTATCATAGTCTAAATATATTTATATGAGATCTTTTACATGTAAATGATGTTCTAATCGCTCGACAATTGTGTTGTTGTACACACGTCGGATATTAGTATGCTTTAACAGTGCCATATCATATTGTCTTGATTCAACACGTGGTCAACATCATTTTGTAACACGACCAATGTTGTTCTAAGCATAAACCACATGGTTCAAGACATGACTCGTGTTACCCATGCATGATACGACCCGTGCCCCATATTTTTATGCTTGTTCAAATGTCAAAATGTGATTAGTATCATTTAGGACGTGGCCTGAGTTTATTGATTGGTTCATTGTAAGACACATCTATGTCTTAACCATCATTTGCCCATGCAATAATTACACCATGCAACATTGATCGGCACAATCCACGAACTTGAACATGACTCGTATCCAACACACCTTTTGTGAGAGAATTTGTCTCCTTAACATAGTCTTTCCCTACTTACATAATATCGTGGATTTTACATTGAATGTTATATTATTCTTAAAGCTCTCTATCTCTCTACTATATCAATTAAGGACTAATATTGGGTAAAGAAATAAAATAAGTTAATAAAAGCTGAAATAATCATGTATATAAATTGTTGGGAGTCATCGCATATTTTTGAGATTATTGCATTATCAGAGGCTAGTAGTTTAGCTTTATGAAACTACTTAATCCCTATTGTACGACTTGTTTCACTATGTGCAACAAAGATGATTCACATGCATCTTTTTTCTTTGTGAGCATTTGCCGTGCTTTGTATACTACCACTGCCATATCGTATTGGCATACATCGTGAAAAACTTTGAGCACTATATCAAAATTATCTTAAAGTCATTTGAAAGTCACTAATAAATAAGCGAAAGATATGTCATGATAACACATTAAAATCATATCATAATATTTAAAATCAAATTACACAAAAAGATTCCACTATAAATATTAAACACATACATTATTAAAAAGTAAAATAGAAAAAAAAATTATATAGTGACAAGATGTCTCCTTAGCATTGGATTTAATTCCTATCATGTTGCCTTTATTCATGGTTTTGAATTAATTTTTATTGTTTGATCTATTGCATAGAGATCATTTTTATAATTGATCTAATTGAATTTATTCTTTATTGTTTGACCTTATTGTATAAAAATAATACTTTTAATCAATATTTGATTGATTTCTTATTGTATCGCCCTTTGATATGTTATGTTTTATTCTTTTGAGAATTATCATATTTATATTATTATTATGCCTCACAAGTTGAATGTCGTACCTCATAGAAAAGTTATCTTTATATTATAGGTCATTGATCTAGACAACGGATGTTTGCGGTGGGATGAATTGTATATGGTTTAGTTAAATGCCTTATCGAGTCTTCTTTAAAGTTTTAGAAATTTTAATAAAATATTTGATTCCTTTCATAAATAAGTTTAATTTTATTGAGACTAGACATCAATTATATTTTAAATATTTTCACAATATTTACAAAAAAAAAACTACATCTTATTTAATCTTACATGTACATGTACATGATTAGTCAAATCAAATTCTAAATCAAAGATATAATTATATAGTATCTTCAAAGACGCATTTTATCGCACAAGGAGATTTGTTTTTTGAAGAGTTATATCAACCTTTGCACCACTTGACACAATTGTTTGGTCATGTTATGAGGTGTATCCAGTTTTAACCAAATATCACGAGCATGACATCACATTTGTTGCAAATCTGTCCTAAATTTATATTTTTATCTAAAAAGCACTATTATGCATACTTAGTCGATAATTGCAATTTTATTGGGAAACAAATTATTAAATATCGATTCAGCATTTGTCACATAGTTAAGTGAATGACATGTCACAAAAATATTTTAAATTTAAGAAATATTAATATTTTATGACTTGATTTTATCCATAAAAGTTTTCCATCATCTAATATTAAATGTTGTATATCTAAAAGATTATTAAAATTCAGATGTAGTTAATTAAAAATAAGTAAGTTGGTGACATAACATTCAATTATACACATGTCAATTATCGAATCAACATTTAATAATTTTATTTTAATAAAGTATGCAAGAGGTTAGGATTGCGACTGATCTAAAAATTGATGATTTTTTAAAACCAAGATAAAAGTTTATACTAAATCTACAACAAAAAGTGTGGATTTTTCATATAAGCCTTATTCTGTAATAAATTTCTTCTGTTCTCAAAAAGATATATAAAAAATGTTGAAACCGATGGTTAATGTAGACAAATGGCTCGATGGTCAATGGTCATGTAGCATTTTGCTACAGTACCAGGCCATTCAAAACCGGAACTACCCACGGCCACAAAATGAAAAATATGTTCATGGCTCGATACGATACAAGTATATCACTTAATAACAATGTGACTTCAGTTTATCAAAATATTTTCGAAAGCGACTCGGCATAAAAATGACACTCCATGTCACAAATTAACTAGCCAGAGGACAAATCCGAGAAGTGATCTATCCATCCATCTTTGTCATCATTGAATGCATCTTTATCACAAATTAAGCAGCTATACATGACAGCGAGAGCAACCTCCCAAGACTTTGCTTAAAACCTCAAAACACCTGTTCCTCCTCTTCACATCCATTCACATAGCAATTTCAAATTATACTTCTGTTCAGTATAGCAATGAAAATTTCTGTGGCTTCACTTTTGATATCAAAATATCAAATCATTGCAATAAAAATATAATCATAACTAGAACTATAACTATAACCAATGAGCTAAAGAGAAGTAAAGCCTGATTACTCTACAGAACAAAGATGTACAAAGAACAACTCAAAAAAAAAAAAAAAGAACAGCTGAAACAAAATTAACAGTTTAATTTACAGTCGACACACACACACACACACGTTTCCTTCCATGTTAATTAATCACCTCTTCTTCCTTCTTCTACCATCCCTGGACAGGCCATTTCTTCTCTGGGTCTGGCAACCAGGAAGACCTCCTCTTAATCTTCTTCTGCTGCTGCTTCTTCTTGGCCTCGGCTTCCGTCCAACTCGCGGTCGACGCCTCCTTCCTCACGACTCTCTCCGAGGAACTCGACACGGTGATGAACTCCCGAGAGATCGAGGAAGCTCTGTTCGAGGCCTTCCTCGGCAAGTCGATGGCCCTCCTGGCCAGGAGCACGTGCGCCAGGAGCCTCCAGATGCCGCATTTGCGCTGCCGCGGCGGCTGTTCGTCAGGAGAGCGCATGGACTGTGACAGCCTCTCGTACTTTGTGAGCAACGCGCAGTCTGAGGAGATGGAGGACTCCAGCAACATCCGGGAGCTGAGCGACCTGCCGAGGGCCCTGCGGCGGAAGGAGTCGCGCCTGTATCGGCCGAAGTCTTCGTCGAGGTCCTCCATGGCCGCACGGTGAGGAGAAGGGCGGAGTTGTCCGGAGCTTCGCAGAGAGGAAGAAGGAGAAGAGGAGCAGAAGGAATTAAGAGGCGAACGTAAAAGGAGGGTGGCGGAGGGAAGAAGAAGGGAACGGGACGAACGACGCAAACATCTTGTTGTCCTTTGCCGTTGACTCATCTACAAAGTTGACCTCAGAACATTTAGAAGCCTGTGATTGCAAATTAGAGGCGGCCACGTGACATGACAATTGACATCATCTCATGTTGTGTTATATTGTTATTTCATCTTGAAGGAAGTTAAATACGAGTCCTTTTTTTCTATAAGAAAAAAAATTATTTTGAAGAAATCGAAAATTGATCATCAAAGCAAAATCATCCAAACACATTTATCATTATAAATATTTTTGACAAGTTCGACGCTTTAAATGGTTTATCCTCGTTTTTATAATCGATATTTATATCATTTTCTTTGATAAGGTCTGGGTTTTGAAAAAAAAAATCATTCTTTTGTGAGATTTAGAAAAATGAGACCAACCTCTTATGAAACCTCAACGGCTATTGATTCATCGGTTTTTAATTATTATATTTTATGACAAATTCGGATTCTTGAGAAAAGAAATCTAATATCATTATCCGTTTCATTACTTTTTTTTTACAAAATCAACATTTCGTTTATCCGCTTTCAATTAATTATCTTATTTTTTTGACAAATCCTAAATCTTGAGAAAAATCTAATTTCATTATAATTTTCACAATTTGTTTAAAGATCGGCACTTGTTTTGCCCTTGAAAAAAAACAAACTAAAAATGTGCCGTATAAACGAAAGAATTCATATGTTTTGCTTATATTAATTTGTCTAGTACTCATGGATTTTTCAAAAAATAGCCAGAAAAATATTTTTTTTTTACTTCTGCTGGGGACCGAGAACTAAAATAACGAATTAAAATAAAAAAATATTGATACGTGGTAAAATCTTTTTGATCAATGTGAATAAGAGAGAAATTGTCACGCCCCGAACCCGACGCCGGGAGCGCTGCAAGGGGTGTTTCGACCTTTCACTAATTCAAATTCAAACTCAAGACACAACAGTTAGAAATGACTCTAACTCTAGATTTTTTTAAAAATTTCGGCATGACCTTTATTAAAAATGGACCATGCGACATATACAAACAGGTAATATGGGTCAAGCCCGAATCATATAAATGAAATTTGAACAAAAATGAACAGAAATAGATCCAGATGCCCCAACAAGGAGTTCACAACACTCCGACAATAATGATAGCATATAAACGAGCACAAGGGTCCGAAAAATAGGCATAACTCTATGGATATGCCAAAAATAGACTAGTATACATAATCTAAAACTCTCCAGACTCTCATATACATACAATCCTAATTATTTTTCTCTTTTTTAAGCCCGATGAGCATGCAAGAGGTCTATAGCTCCAATCCTCGAGAAGTATCTCCTCCTCACCTAAAAAACAACAACAATAAGTGGGGTGAACATAAATAACTTAGTGAGTGCAATAAATGGATCCATAAAATATTTAAACCAGTCGAAAATAAAACCATCAGAAAATACGATCAAAATTATATATCATACATATCTTCATATAACAAATTACTTGCAATCAATGTAGGAGTTACAACATGCTATGTATGAGCTGGCCTACGTGCTATGACACCACTCGCTAACTACGAGCATAACATAATCTGCCACCTGTAAATCACCTCGACCACACGAAGGAGAGCTACCACCATCACATCATAATATTCGCCACGAGTGAGTCAAACAGCCCGCGCCAATCGCGCTCGCAAATGACTCAATCTCGTCCTCCGCGAGAGGTCAAACAGCCCATACAGTCGTAGCTCGTGCCCGTAAATGACTCTCTCGTCACTATAATACAACATGCACCTCACATTATCCTTCTGAGAGGTCAAACAACCCGCACAGTCGTAGCTCGTGCCCGCAAATGACTCTCTCGTCACCATAACCCAACATACATCATATTATCCTCCCGAGAGGTCAAATAGCCCGCACAACCATAGCCCGTGCCCGCAAATGATACTCTCGTCACCATAATCCAACATACATCATATCATCCTCCCGAGAGGTCAAACAGTCCGCATAGCCGTAGCCCATGCCCTCAAATGACTCTCTCGTCACCATAATCCAACATACATCATAAGTATATCATCTCGCTCCCACACGAGTCATCCCCTCGCTCCAACGCGAGCCACCATGCATGCTCTAATGCAAATGCATGATGATGCCATAATGTCCTTTAGGATATTATTCATATTTAACAAAATAGATTTCCACACAAGATTCGTAATCAATAAATAGTCATACATCCGGAAATAAAATTCGAGATAAGATAACAATATCACCACATCTGAATCCATG
>LTAE01000218.1:0-14745 GCA_001647135.1 Pontederia paniculata | reverse complement strand
GTAGGGGTGGGGGGGGTAAATAATAAGTTGGGGGGGGGGGGGGGGAACAGGGAAAAGTGAGAGAAAGTGAGGGAGTGGGCTTTTTTTGGGTTGGGTCATTTTAATACTACACCCATAAAAAAAAATTCGTCCTCGAAATTTATAGGCACTTGAAACTTAGAATACACTTCTCTACATATCTTCTAACTCACACATGATTTCTTTGCATATCACTAATACGTCTCACTTGTCAAATCATGCTAGGTCAAATCTTTCAGGCTTTCATAAGTTCTTTCTCAATGTACTAATCCTTTCATGATATCCTTTCATAACTTTTGTGAAATATAGAAATAATGGATGATTTATATATACTCTTGCCGAGGCTGATGGTGATAAGTGATCATTCGCAAGTTCCGCTCGCTTGAGTATTACATAGATCCAACATATTTAATATCGAATTTTCTTATAATTTGAAACCTCCAAATTTTATGTTTTCTCCAAACTACAATTTGAACTCCATATTCAACTTGAGAATAAAATTCAATCATCATTACTAATTTAAAGAAGTTCTTGTAAAAAATTGGGACAAAGAATTCCTTACCAACTCCATATAACTTAAATACTAACCTCAAACAAACCTAGAAGTTTTCCTTCAATGTTAAATACAACTTAGAAATTTGGCATTCAATTCAAGACTAAAATTTAACAATCCTCACATTCTGGATTTTTTTTCCATTTATAACTCATATACCCCCTTCTCATGAAAATTAATTTTGATCAAACTTTATGAACCACCTCCAACTTGACATTGTCTAACTCAATGGTCTTTTTTTTTCATTTGCTCATTTTTCATAATTATGATGGCTAATGTCGGTTCGAGCTCTCGATCGAGAATCGAATGGCGTCCCACTCCAATAGCTCTTTCGACGAACTTTTCACCAACACACCATAGATGACGAAATTGATGGGTCAGTCTGAGTTCTCGATTGATGACCAGAGGTGCGCAACTCCGATCAATCTATCGATAACCTTTCAACTAGTCCATCCAACATGCCTAACTAGGCAATGTATTAAAGATATGTACTAATGGATTACAACTGGATCATAGCAGTTCAAGATTTGATAATTGTAATTCAGTCAATTGTATCGAATGAGATATATCGACATACGTGAATAAGGAGTCGATTGCAAGTCTCTATTCAAGATTTGACGAGTCTCACTTAACGACAATAAAGTAATAATCAATACTGGTTCTAATCGATACGATGAACCTTGATCAATAAATGATTTTAGAAATTGACAACAATGATTTACTAATCACAAAAGATCCCGAAGTCGATAATGAGCTAAGAATCATAAATGATTCCCTAATCATCAATGACATTTCATGTTCAACAATGACGAGTCGTAAGTCATCAATATTGCCAAAAATCGATAATGATAAATTATGATAAATCATTTTTTTTAAAGAATCAGGATACTGATAATAAGATAATGACTCGCAACAATTTCTTGTTTGGTATGGACGAATTTGTGTCCGTAGATCACCGCATTATGACTAAGAATCATGATTAACATAAATAAAACAAAATCAACGAGTCAATAGTCGATAATGATGGATTGACATCAGGATCAATCAAAAAATTTATGTGATGGATCAAGAATATTTACTGAAATATATTAATCGACCATAATAATCATGAAATCCACGAGATTAGTCTTATCGTGATGAATAAATTTCCGCAGTAATAGTGACTGCTCCAAGTTATTAATAGTACCTCCACATCCTTATAAAAAAAATTACAAATCATGACAATAGGTCAAGAGATCATGAAATCCACAACAATCTTGTATCGATCCACATATCTTATATTCTCATATTGTCTATCAATATTGTTTGACTAAGTGCGTCATCATATTTCTCAATAATATATTATATATTATAATATCTATCATATACAAGTACAATATCCTCTAATCTTCATTACACATCACCTCCTTCTCTAGAGAATTTTTTTTAGCCTTGCCTTGGCATAATAGTCTACAATATCCAATCCGTACCGAATAGCTCACCAAAATTAGGGGTGTTAATGAAAATGGGTCACTACTATGTAAATGATATACCTTATCTTCTTAATTCTTCAAGTGAACTCTCAGCCTTAAAGGTTGTTTATTTGCCTCACATAAGTGGCACAATCCACTACACCCATTTGCTCAATGATATATAAAAAATATTTTATTGATATAGAAATATTCTTTTCTTGATAAATGGGTATGAATAAGGATTTCCAACTAGATAGTAAAAATTGGGACTATAGCCTATCTTAAGTGATTAGCTCTCTTGGTTTCTCATGATCAAAAGCATGCACATAGACACTGCGAAAGCTATTCTTATATTTCAAAGATTCCAGGTTAGATCATATATTTTCTTCATGTCTTTCACTAGGCCAAAGCAATCTTGGCTATCAAAGTCATTTTTATTTTCTTGTCTCTCAAATCCATCATTTTTAATACTTACTCTGAGTTCTATCCTTCCTCAACTTTCTCGAGTTTTGTTCACTCTCAAATTTCACCAATGTAAATATTCTTGGATTCAATTTCTAGCAAATCAAGCCAATCTTACAAGTATATATAATTTAATCGAGCGGTACTGACCTTAATGAGACATGCTTCACTATCTCAACCTATATATTGAGTATGTACTCGTACTTGAGTTACTTAATTTATCAACTCCATTGCGATCACCTTTGTCGCATAATTTGAGTTGTTTTACTTGTAGTTATTTTAGAATCTCAATAATCATATCATCTGTCAAAAATCTCTTTGTACAACTGAATTTCCATATATGTTACATTATCATATCAATCATTCCTTTTCATCATTTCCCGAATCATCGAATCATTTCAAGTATAACTGAATGACACATAATATCACTCTTTACAAGTTCTGATACAAACCAAGAACTAGCACTCATATCATGTCCTAATATCGACCAAGAAATATCTCTCATAACAGGTTCCGATATCGACCAAGAGTTATCATCATAATAATATTGTTTTTTTTGTCAGTCTTACGACAACTTAGCATTTGCCATAAATAATATATAACTTAAATTAAAACGTTTTCAAGTTTGTATCTATATCCTACATCACATAGGATGATCACCAGCTAACATGGCATTGGTGTTATATGCACATAAAACATGACATAACAAATATCCATACTAACAATGTCATATTTACTCTAATTTACATATCAAAGCATATCTCATACAATATCTAGATTAGAGCATATACCAATTTGCTTTTGACGAACTATCTCATGATACTACTTTCAGCATACATATTATCACAACTTAAAATCAATATAGACATTAAACAACAAGTATCGACATATATATATGCAGACATAAGTCAAGCAAGCACATGCAATTTCTTTAAAGTTCTATTTTACCCCGACTCTACCCATGTCCTTGCATTGGACCTGAAGTCTGGACTCTGATACCATAACTTGTCACGCCCCGAACCCGAACGCCCTGAGTGCGACAAGGGGTGTTTCGACCTTTCACTAATTCAAATTCAAACTCAAGACACAACATTTAGAAATAATTCTAACTCTAGGATTTTTCAAAAAATTTGGCATGATCTTTGCTAAATATGGTCCATGCGACATATACAAACAGGTAATATGGGCCAAGCCCAAATCATATAAATGAAAATAGAACAAAAATGAATAGAAATAGGGTCAGATGCCCTAACAAGGAGTTCACAACACTCCGACAACAATGATAGCATATAAACGAGCACAAGGGTCCGACAAATAGACAAAACTCTATGGATATGATAAGAATGGACTAATATGCGTAATCTAAAACTCTCCAGACTCTCATATACACACAATCCTAATTATTTTTCCCTTTTTAAGCCCGGTGAGCATGCAAGAGGTCTATAGCCTCAATCCTCGAGGAGTATCTCCTCCTCCTCACCTACAAAACAACAATAATAAGCGGGGTGAGCATAAATGACTCAGTGAGTGCAATAAATGGATACATAAAACATTTAAACCACCCGAAAAACAAAACCATCGAAAAACACGATCAAAATTATATATCATACATAGCTTCAGATAATAAAGTACTTGCAATCAATGCAGGAGTTAAAACATGATATGTATGAGCTGGCCTACATGCCATGACACCACTCGCTAACTACGAGCATAACATAATCTGCCACCTGTAAATCACTTCGACCACACGAGGGAGAGCTACCACCATCACATCATATTCGCCACGAGTGAGTCAAATAGCCCGCGCCAATCGCACCCGCAAATGACTTCATCTCGTCCTCCACGAGAGGTCAAACAGCCCACACAGCCGTAGCTCGTGCCCGCAAATGACTCTCTCGTCAATAATACAACATGCACCTCACATCATCCTCCCGAGAGATCAAACAACCCGTACAATCGTAGCCCGTGCCCGCAAATGACTCTCTCGTCACCATAACCCAACATACATCATACCATCCTCCCGAGAGGTCAAACAACCTGCACAACCATAGCCCGTTCTCGCAAATGACTCTCTCGTCACCATAATCCAACATACATCATATCATCCTCCCGAGAGGTCAAACAACCCGTACAGCCGTAGCCCGTGCCCGCAAATGACTCTCTCGTCACCATAATCCAACATACATCATAAGTATATCATCTCACTCCCACACGAGTAATCTCCTCGCTCCAACGCGAGCTACCATGCATGCTCTAATACAAATTCATGATGATGCCATAATGTCCTTTAGGATATTATTCATATTTAACAAAATAGATTTCCACACAAGATTCATAATCAATAAACAGTCATACATCTAGAAATAAAATCCGAGACAAGATAACAATATCACCACATCTGAATCCATGGAAGTCCTATACAAAAACCCATGAAAACATCGAGAAAACCGAATCCCACACATCATGATAATAGCTCAAAAGATCATCACATCATTAACATAATCAATCAGGTGAGCTAGAGAAATGAGCATAATGAACCACTACGACGCGATGTTGTTCTACGTTAATGGAAAGTCCCACTCACCTCGGATACGCTCGACCTCGTCGGGTTCTCCGCGTCCGAGCATGTCAATCAAATGATAACCTAATCAATTATCCGATACAATCTTATTAGTTCTCATATACTTACATTCAAATACTTAATTTATACGTTCTCATATAAGGTTTAGAATCCACTCATTTTTATATTATTTATCCTTTTATAAATTTCAGACTTAGATTCTCATTCTTTACACATCCGACTTTCCACATCCTTACTATTTCATTAATCACCAACCATATTATATTATAAGTTTACTCACTTAAGAATTAGTACCTATATAGATATGTATACATTTACAATTTTGCAGTAGCTAATCGCACATGTAATTTATGTTTATGTACCCATCGGTATAGCTATAAACATATCTATATATCTAGCATCACACTCATTCGGCATTTTCCAATAAAAATCAGATTAATAATTCAGATTATGTATCTAGGTCAAATTAATCACATAATCAGATTAGTTATTAGCACTAAGTCAAGTCCTAAACAATACCATTTAACATGTTTCTATTCTAAGATGTCATTAACTTATAATCATCGTCACTTAACATCAAGCATACATTTCAATCTATGTATACAGAACATGCCAGAGAGATCAATCACTAATCCCTTAACTGGTCACCTGAAACGAAGAGCACGGAGAGCTCAGATCTGAAATCTTCCGCTCCACTCTTGATGGTGTAGTGTCTACGGAAAATCAATGATTCAATAAGGTGAAAACCAAGAGCTATACACAGTAGTGAACCTATTGACAGAAATCCACGCTCACCAAGATGGAAAACATAAAGGAGCAGTCCCAAATCTGCAGTCACTCGATGGTGTGTCTGCAAATCCAATCGGTCGCAACTGAGGAATAATCCCAACGGGTTAAAGAAAAAAACATAAAATCAGCTGTAATCAACCTACTGTTGGATTGACTAATCAAGCAAATTGATGCTTACACGAAATCAAACCAGATCTCAAGCATTGCCCCTCTTCTCCGTCTCCGGCGTCCATGACTCGGACACCACAGCCGTCAATGAACGGCTGCCATATCAATCAATTAGGATCAGATGAACACCCAACTGCTAAATCATATTGTTAAACGTCATAGAGCACTCACTACACGTCTATGGGATCGTGTCTACTCCCACGATGCCGGCGAAACCCCGATGATGGTGAAATCTTGAAACAACGGTAATGACTGTACATCAATCCAACAAAAAGCGGATTAAAACCCCTTAAAAACCTCATCTATATCTAGCTGACACGATGCGATACTCACCGGAATGGGATCGACCACGAATCGCCGTCGATGTCGCCGGATTTCTCACGAGCGAGCGCCGGCGTTCTCTCCGTGTTCGAGCTGCGTAGCCTCCACGGCAACATCCGACGTCGACACCAATGTGCGCTACTCGCGAACCCCGTCGTGTTGCTGGATGGTCGAATGGTGGTCGGAGATGGTGTCGGAAGTGCTGTCTTGATAGGCAGCGTCTGTGTCGCGTGAGGGAGGAAAGAAGGAGAGGGGGGGACAGGGAAAAGTGAGAGAAAGTGAGGGAGTGGGCCTTTTTTTTTGGGTTGGGTCGTTTCAAAAACATCCACGAGCAAAGGAGACCGTCATAAAAAAAATTCACTATAAAAAAGAAGATAGTACATCATAAAACCCTAACTCTTATTTATAAAGGTTCATACTCCGCTACCGCCACATATTTCTTTTTTTTTCTTAATTTTTTTATGATTTTGAGTACAAATATTATAATTCAAGTCACAACAACAACTTTCTTATTCTTATTCTGATGTAATCCTCAATCAACGGTAACATATGAAAAAAAAATTGATGGTCATTTCAACATAATTGGGCGAATAGAATAATGGTTTGCGCATTTCGACTCAAATTCTCTCAAAGTTTTGTCATAATAATAATGGTTCCTTATATTATTATTTTTTGTTTTGGGAGTATGATATTAAAATTTAAATACATTAACATTATGAACATTTTAAATTATTTAGTGAAAAAAGTTACTTAAACAATTACTAACTGCCTATTTAATTTTTTTCTTTTATAGTCTGGTCCACCCAAATGAATTCCCTAAGAACTAATTGATCATAAGTAGACCATAAATGTTACATAAAACTTTAACACTTCAACCGTTACACTGAATTAATGTAAACTTATTCATTCACCTTCCGATTGAATTAAGTAAACAACTCATCCTAAGATGATATATTAGAGCAAATCAATAAGCTAATTCAGTTATAATGGTACTGAATAATATATGATTAAAATGATGCATAAATATATATAATATGTCTTTTTTTTAACTTGAGCTTTATTAATAGATAATTTGTTTTTTTAACTTGAGCTTTATTAATAGATAATTTGTTCATACAATTTAACAATATCCTTTGGGAAAATATTATATACATTGATCTGGAGTTATACTTTCTTCAATACTTTTTAGAGTGTTCGCCTAATATTGGGTTAACTTATAAAATTGAATCTTAGACAAGAAAAAGAAGAAGAATGAGGGTGCATAATCAAGTTACAGTCAAGGACGGACTTAGGAAAGAAAGATAGGGGAGCAAAAAAATTAGGAGGGGCCAAAATATATAACAATAAATTAAAAAAAAATAGGAGGGGCCAAGATTTGAACTCTAAACCATAAATGTTACATAAAACTTTAACACTTCAATCGTTATACTGAATTAATGAAAACTTATTCATTCACCTTCCGATTGAATTAACTAAACAACTCATCCTAAGATGATATATTAGAGCAAATCAATAAGTTAATTCAGTTATAACGATACTAAATAATATATGAGTAAAATGATGCATAAATATAAATAAGTAATATATATAACAATATCCTTTGGGAATATTATAAACATTGATCTGAAGTTATACTTTCTTCAATATTTTTTAGAGTGTTCACCTAATATTGGGTTAACTTACAAAATTGAATCTTAGACAAGAAAAAAAATGAACAATGAGGGTGCATAATCAAGTTATAGCCTGGGACGGACTTAGGAAAGAAAAATGGGGGACAAAAAAGTTAAGAGGGACTAAAATATACAACAAATTAAAAAAAAATAGGACCAATATTTGAACCCTAAACCATAAATGTTACATAAAACTTTAACATTTCAACCGTTACACTGAATTAATGAAAATTTATTCATTCACCTTCCGATTAAATTAACTAAACAACTCATCCTAAGATGATATATTAGATCAAATCAAGAAGTTAATTCAGTTATAACGGTACTAAATAAATATGAGTAAAATGATGCATAAATATAAATAAGTAATATATATATATTATGTCTTTTTTTTAACTTGAGCTTTATTAATAGATAATCTGTTCATACAATTTAACAAAAATCCTTTGGGAAAATATTATAAACATTGATCTGAAGTTATACTTTCTTCAATATTTTTTAGAGTGTTCACCTAATATTGGGTTAACTTACAAAATTGAATCTTAGACAAGAAAAAAAATGAACAATGAGGGTGCATAATCAAGTTATAGCCTGGGACGGACTTAGGAAAGAAAAATGGGGGACAAAAAAGTTAAGAGGGACTAAAATATACAACAAATTAAAAAAAAATAGGACCAATATTTGAACCCTAAACCATAAATGTTACATAAAACTTTAACATTTCAACCGTTACACTGAATTAATGAAAATTTATTCATTCACCTTCCGATTAAATTAACTAAACAACTCATCCTAAGATGATATATTAGATCAAATCAAGAAGTTAATTCAGTTATAACGGTACTAAATAAATATGAGTAAAATGATGCATAAATATAAATAAGTAATATATATATATTATGTCTTTTTTTTAACTTGAGCTTTATTAATAGATAATCTGTTCATACAATTTAACAAAAATCCTTTGGGAAAATATTATAAACATTGATCTGAAGTTATACTTTCTTCAATACTTTTTAAATACTTTTTAGAGTGTTCGCCTAATATTGGGTTAACTTATAAAATTGAATCTTAGACAAGAAAAAAAAACAAACAATGATGGTGCATAATCAAGTTACAGTCAGGATAGGGGGGCTAAAAAGTTAGGAGGGTCAAAATATATAACAATAAATTAAAAAAATAAAAAGATCAAGATTTGAACCCTAGACCTTTAAATGTTAACCAAAATCGTCTATCCACTATGCAAATTATATAATTATGCTAATTTTTTAATATATTTTATTTATTGATTATAACTACTAGTATATGTATACTTTATATACTGAAAAGTTGGGGAGAGGGGGTCGAGGCGCCCCCCTCCCCTCAAGGTATATGTGGGTCCGCCCCTAGTTATAGCAACCGACACTTAAGATGATATATAAAATAAAATCAATAGGTCTTTAATTCAAACTGAAATGCTGCGCAAATAATTCAATTATAATTGTATTAAAAATAATAATATGAGTAAAGGATGTTTGCATTTGTAACATATTTTTTTAGTGAAATACATATAACACATAATAGGAAGCATCAATATCTTTTATAGAAGTTATGCTACGTACCCTTTTTTTCATTGTATAGATACATATTTTTTTCCTTGAATTTTCCATAAATATATAGATAAAGACTTGAGGATGTCTTCTTGTAACTCGAGTGTATAGCTAATATGTATATATATGGACCCGGAGCCCCACCCGATTATTATTATTATTATTATTATTATTATTATTATTATTATTATTATTATTATTATTATTATTATTATTATTATTATTATTATTATTATTATTATTCCCCCCCCCCCCAAATTGAATTTTAAATAATATAATACAGAACTCGTTTTAATATATACTTGCTATTAAAGCTTCTATTGAATTATTTGACTAACTAGACCCTTCAAAACATATTCTATAAATGAATAAAATAGTAATATATCTGTAAAAAATTGTGATTATAAAAATATAAAAATTGTCATTCTAAAACTATAACTATGTTTTTTTTTTAAAAAAAATATTACGAAAATGATATAAATAAATTTGCACATAAGTTTTTAATAATAGTTTAATCGCATCATGTGTTTATAGCAAGCATTAGCATGAATTAGGGATCTTATCCTTTAAGAATAGTTATAACTTTTCTTTCCATCAAGAAAGTTATCATTTATGGTTGCTATAATTAATCAGTTTTATAGTTTTAGATACTATTCAATATAACTTAAATAGTTTAATCAATACAATATTTTTTACCATATGAATTTAAATATTAAATTTTAATATTCTCCCCCTTGGGTAAATCATATATCAAAACTACTTTTATATGCTAGTCTTAGAGATATACTTCATACAAAGATAAAAACTCAAATAAATCATGGTGATGGCGATGATTCTTTATCGAATAACTAGTACTTTTCATGTATTATAATAGAAATTTAATTTCTTTTGAAATTTCCAAATATGATATTCATATTCTTTTAAATATATTATTCTCACAATGTATAAATACCATTTAAAAGAGAAAACAATAAAGATTTCATGAAATGTTTTGTAAACATCTCATAAAAATTATTATTATTTTAATAGATATGCCATATATTTTCTGAAAGAATTCATGATATATGTTCAAATATATCCATAAGTGAATACTTACGTTATTAAAATTTTATAAATGTTGTAAAATCAAGCTCACATCAAATTAGTATGAATAAGCCAATAAAATAATATCAGTACACAAAAAATATATTTGCCAATATATTTATGTGTTATTAAAATTTACCCATAGGTTGATTGGGGAGAAAAAGAAAATGGGAGGAGCCAATATTGCCTAATTTTATATTTTTTTTGGATTATTTTCATTTTCATCTCTTGAACTATCGTAAAATTTTAGATCTATCCCTAATTATAAAATCGAATAGTAGTATATATGTTTAATTTTTTTTTCTGATTGACTAGTTTTATCTAATCGTCTGATTTTAAATTTACTCAAATTATTTTAATTTATTAAATTATCATTTTGCCCTCCTCTTCTCTCTCTCTCTCTCACTCTCTCTCTCTCTCTCTCTCTCTCTATCTCTCTCTCTCTATCTCTCTCTCTCTCCATTAGTTACCAATTTGAAATTAGTTTCCAATTATTCACTCTATAAGGACCATAAAAATGTTGGCTTCTACAAGTGAATATTGTGACATTAACCCCTAATAATGTAATATACAATGATCAAATCGAGCATTAATCTCCCTAAAATAGTTAACAAATGAATCGGTTTTCCTCTTTTGATGCCATTGACCTTTGAGCATGGATCATCTCCTTAACGTTCTGATTTCGAGCGTTATTGTTGATCAATCTCCGAAATCATCTCCAAGTTCCTCTTCAACTTCGAGCATTGTTGCTAATCACTCTGAGAGAACTATCTCCAGGTTCCTCTCTCTCTCTCATGTAAGAGTTAAGAGACACTCATTATTAGGCGGTTATTTGACTGCACGTTTTTTGTTAAGATGTTTGGTGCTTTTGTTTCAATGAGACTTATGTGTTTATTAGAAATTTTAATGTTAAAATTTAAGTTGCTACAAGTTTGTTGTTACTTCGATGCAACTAAGATGTTTGATGTTCTGTCTCAATGAGATTTATGTGTTTAATTATTAGGATTTTAATGTTGAAGTTTATGTAGACAAAAAATGTGACAGATATGTCGCCTTAGATCCATAGAGGGATTCGGTATAGCATCTCATGTTCATTTGCCTAATGATAGTCATCTTTCTCTCTCTACTCTCCTTCATGGTAAATTATTATGCATGTTGCACTCATTTGTTTGTGCCTTTGAAAATAGTTCTTGTGTTTGCATAGGTGGTTTGAATTTGTTTTTGCATAGTTAAAAAGAAGCTCATAATTCTGGTGATCCTTGAAGTTATCTAGTGTTTTGAGAAGTGAAAGAAATCTTAGTTAATTGAGCTATTTTTTTCCAGAACTCTATTTATTGATTAGCAATCATTAAGCCTTTTTAATTGGTAAACCACTAGAACCTTGTGAATGTTGTAAAAAAAATATTTGTATGCCCTTTTCGTAATGGTTTGGAAAGCAAAATGCCCACCGTGTTGACAAGCAAATTGGATTTGAAGATTACAAAAACTTTTTATCATGAAATCTCATAATCAATCTTTTCTTTTTTGTATTTTATTAGCAATGAGTGCTAATTGTACTTAGATAATCTAATTTGAATGAGAAAGTGTCCATACAATTTTACCTAAGTATTATGAGTAGAGATTCAACCTCTCTCTACACTTTTTCTAGTCTTTGGGCCACCAAGAAATTGGATAAGGATGTCATGAGCTTTGCTGGAGCTTTTCTTGGATGAGTTGTTAGTTTCTTCATAGCTTTCTATAGGTCTTGCGAGTCATGACAATTTGTGCTTACTTGAAAATTTGTTGGAGGTTGTCTTACTAATGAAATCCTATTTATTTAGCAGTTCTTAATTATTTTTTTCACATTTCTTTCAAACCTTCAATCTATTAAAGATAGATATATAGGACATACAAGAACACATACTTCACAAGCAATACAGTTATCAAATTCAAAGTGAATTCGACCATGGAAATGTGATGCGTGCATTTTACAACATATTTTAGGGCTTGCATTAGACATACTTTTGAGTCATTTTGGCCTCGCATGCATATATTTTAGTCATTATTTGTTCATATTATTTCAAGTCTGATTCTACTCTTGTTGGTGAATATTTTGCAGGAAATCAGCTAAGAAGGCTAAGTTATGGAATCAACTCACAAAATGAGTGCATTCGGAACAAAGAAAATCAATTTTTAGTACACATCACGGGCCGTGACAGCTCATTACGGGCCGTGATGAAGGTATAAAAGCAGCAGTTCAACCGTCACGAGTCATTACACCCATCACGGCAACTCCATAAGTCAATTCAAGTTCAACTCAAAATGTTACGAGTCATTATGAACCATTACGGGCCGTTATGAAGAAGGTCACGACCGCAACTTCAACGTTACGAGCCTTGCAGAAGCTCCAATTTCATAATTCTCAGATGTTACGGGACGTTACAAGGTGTTACGGGCCGTAAGTCATGGAAAATACAAGTTCCAGCTATCTCGAGTTATGGGTCATTACAGTTCATCACGAGCCGTGATTTGTAACTTCACGAGCTACAACATTCCATCACGGGCCGTGATAACCCCTGTTACAGCCCACTAAATCTGTTACATCCCATAACAACACGCACAGTTTCATCTGTTTTAACTCAAACTCGAATCTTCTGGAGGAATTTTGATGAAAAAAGATTTCTAAACCTATCCAAACTCTTTGGGGATCAAAAGAAAATATTATTTATCATATTAGAAGAGGTTTTAAAGGGATTTAATCACAGCCATTGGTGGAGATCAGAATATTGCAGATTATTATGAAACCCTAGGGTATAAAAAGGAGGCTGAAATATATCATATGATCATACACAAAGATATTTTTATTATATACAGAGAGACCCAGATTATTATTCTACAGAGGAGAGACGAATTTCTGAAGAGAAGAAGACAGAGAGATCTACCTGAAGTCTTGAGCGGATTGCAGATTTTCTGAGGCGAAGAAGAGAAAGACTTGAAGATCTACTGCTGAGACAGAGTTTGATTTATTTTCTGAAAGAACTATTTCTTGTTTTAGTTATCTTTGTTAGGAATTTCTGAACCCTATTTGAGATTGATTTTTATAGATTTGTTTCTTTTAGAATACGATTGTTGTTTTTAATGCTTTCTTTTCTCTGTGATGATAATGAGAATTAATTATTAACTTTTTAGTGTAATTGATTTCATTGGTCTGAGTATTAGTAGGGATTGATCTTTGAATATTAAGTCATAACAATTCGTGTCACGATCTGATTACTCGCTGGAGATTCAGATTGTGTGGTCTGTTGATTGGGTTTGTTTAAGCGGTCAACAATATAAGTTTTACATCGTTAAAGCATCTTAGGTTAGGAATTGTTTGAGGTAGATTCGCTTGAACATCCTAGGGTAGGTGATTGCATCTGTTTATATGATCATACTTTAGGCAGAACTTAGTCCATCATTAGAACAATTTGAATTCAATCTGATTAGTGGTGATACAGTCCTAAATCTTCCAACTTAATTTGATCTCATCTGACCTCATCTCTGAAATTTTATCTTTTCTTATCTTTTATCTTCTGAACTAAAATTGAAATTAATATTTTCTCTACTACTTTTGAAATTAGATAAGGTTAGGTTACATTAGTCCTCGTGGGTTCGACATCCTTACTCTTTTCACTTTATTACTTGAACGATTAGTGTGTTTGCTAGTGTATTTAGAACGAATCAAGTTTTTGGCTCTATTGCTGGAGATTTGATATAGGTAAAAAAAAGTCGCATCAAATTTTTGGCGTCGTTGCCGAGGACTAATTGTTAACTTACTTGTCTAATTTCACTAGTAACTTGAGATTTTTATTTTCTATTTTCTGTCACGTGAGAATCATTACTGCATATACTTTCACGTTTCTTTTAGTGTTGTGTTAATTTTCAGGAGATATCATACAATACAGAGATTATTCAGATTATTATTCTATAGAGAAGGGAGACGAACTTGAAGAGAAGAAGCCAGAGAGATCTACCTGAAGCCTTGAGCTGATTTCAGATCTTTTGGAGACGAAAGAAGAGCAAAGAGTTGAAGATCTTCTGC